>JAZHRO010000056.1:10597500-10862500 GCA_037157565.1 Thalassia testudinum
TAGGATTAGACTGGGCCCTTGGGATGACGGGTGCAGATGGTGGCATTGGTCCACCAGCGGGATTTTGGTGCTGCGGGTTGTTGGACCATGTGAAATTTGGATGATTTCGCCACCCTGGGTTATAAGTGGCAGAGAACGGGTTATTCCCCAGGGCGCAAGTGTCTTCTATGCCAGAAGACGCATCCGCATGTAAATATGCGTCTGAGCACATGGAGGCTTGGTCCTCCATGTCAAAATACTGGCTCGTAGAAGCCAGATCCACATAACTTACCAAGTCGCTCGGCGCAACACTCGGTAAGGAAGGTCGTACGGGGTTTCTTGGAATAAGCCTAATGTTGGAAGAATTGGGATTGTGACAAAGTGGTGAGGTGGAGTTGTTTGCAATAGAACGGGCGGGGTTGGCCAGAAGCTCATCCAGCTTCTTGTGCATGACGGAGACTTCATCCAATTTCTGTGCAATAAGGCTGAGATCTGTGGATGACTGGGAGGGTCCCGTGTCAACTTCGTGGACATTTTGGGGCAGGCTGGTACGATTAAAGGCGACAATGGAGGCATTGTTCATTGAGTTTTCACTCATATTTTCAAGCAATTCGAATGCTCCATTCTCAACTTTATTCATGAAATTCCCTCCACAGGAAGCGTCTGCAATCTGCTTCAAAGTCTCATTTAGCCCATAGTAGAAAATCTGGGCTATATGCCACTTAGGAAGACCGTGGTGCGGACACTTCCTGAGGAGGTCATTATATCTCTCCATGCCTCATGAAATTGTTCGCCGTTTTGTTGCGTAAATGAAGTGATAGCTCGACGAAGTGCAATGGTTCGCACGATTGGGAAGAACTTCTTGAGAAACACTGTTCGCATCTCTTTCCAAGAGTGGATGGTTCTCCCAAGGGTGCGTAACCACTGCGACGCTTTATCCCGCAATGAAAACGGGAACATTTTCATGAGGACTATAGGTAACCCGATATTTCTTGGTTTAATAGTTTCAGCCAATCAAGTTAGGTCTTCCAAGTGGAGAAAAGGATCCTCACTTGCAAGACCATGGAAGTGAAAATTAACTAGGCCAATTATGTTAGGCTTCAATTCAAAGTCGTCCCCGCCCATGGGGACCCGAATTTGTCCTATGGTCTCTATAGCAGCGGGATTCTGATAGGAGCTAAGAGACCTAGGCTCCTCCCGTTTGGGAGGGTTCTGCATTTTCTCCAATGTTTCTCGAATGGCTTCAATTTGTTCATTATACATTTCCATTTAGGCATGGAGGCAGGTTATGGGATCTAAGGCTCCACCACCTGGTGGGTTTTGAGGGCGATTTCCTCCCTCGGGATTTGGGGGTGGGTGTGCAGCCATCTTTGTGGAGAAGGAGGACGATTCTGCTTCTTTTCTAAATTTATCAGACAATTCACACAGTTCAGGGTTTTGTGACCTCCTCCCAAACATGCACTACCACAGGAATAATTAGGGGGATAAGAAGGGAAAAGAGATGAGAGAAATGATGCCGCAAAGGTACACTTGATAACAAATCAACACAATCAAACTCCTAACCTCTACAGTGTGCCCTTAGACCTAAAGATCTAAGTTACCTGCTATCACGAACTACGGAACCGAATGCGAGCACCGCGAAACCACCAGGCCAGATTGAAAGGCTGTTTGCCCCAGTCTTAGACACCCAATAACACGCGGGAACCCTCACCAGCACGTAGGCGCTACACACAGGTAGTTAGACCTCCAATCCTTAATAAGGGTCAAGTTGCTACCAGTTTTAGTTAGAGGTTTAGGATCAAGTGCTTTTGGAATGTGAAGGGCGTTGTTTACGGGTAATGCCCAAGTGATTGACTTTTCAAGTGTGTAAAACAAGCATGCAATGGGGAAATCTCCCCGAATCAAAGTTTTTAATTGGTGAATGGTTTTTAGAGTTTAGCCTTAAGTAGTATGGATTTTAGGATTTCGCTAAAATACCAATTCAACAAATCTCTGGGTTTTGAAAGAATACAAGTTTTCTTCTAAGCCCAACAAACCCTTCTTCAATGTCAGTTGGTTAATGCATGCTAAAATGCAATGGACTTCCCTAAATGGAGATTTCTATGTGTGGATGCATGAATCAGTTTTAGATCAGTGTGAAAGGGACCCAAAACACTTCAATTCAAGTGCTCCTAATCACCAGAATAATTTCCACACAAGGCTCAACCAAAAGATAACAAAAATCAATTTGTTGGGGTTGAAGTATTCGATATCGAATCTTAGGCACGTGAAAAGTCATGGTGGGGTTGGAATCAACTCAATTCCAAGTCTCCCCACCAAAAAGGTGATCCCGAATTTGCAGATAAATGGGGCAAAGAGGGGTGCAATCAATCTTTTTATTTTTGCCTCAAAGAATATTTCACACGATGAAAGATTCAAGAATCAAGATTCTTGGATCTTCGCTATGTGAAGTTTGGCGGGAAATCCCGGGGCGGTGGGAGTAAAGGCAAGCAATCAAACAAGTGAATTCTAATCCACTTGCCCCAAGAGATCCCAAGAAGGTTTTTCTCGTGGGGTTGCTAGGTCCAAGGTTAACCTAGGTTGCTAAGAAAGAAAGACCTACTTGTTCGGCAACGTGTGCGAAGCTCCAGTGCGGTGTCGGCGTGTTCTTGCTCTCGTTCCCGTCTTGGACCTGCCCACGTTTCTGACTTCGTCTGCCTACCTTCTCCTTGCAACAGGTTCACCTGCACATCAATAAACAAAAACACCCGTGAAGAGAGAAGAGAAAAATGAAAGGAATGGAATAGAAACTTACTTGCATACTCACTTCCCCGGCAATGACGCCATGAAAGGGATGTTGGTCGGACCTGGATAGGTTGTATTAATATGGTGATTTTATCGTTGAAATGTGTATAGTGGTTAACCTAAATCGAGCCTAACCATCTCTTTACAAAACTTTTTTACCTGGCTTACTTGATTTTATCTTGGTCACTTTTAGGCCCAGGGTCGAACTCAAAGAAGTGGGGTTAGAAGTCAAGTTTCTACGCCTTTCCTACAACGAATCTCTTCAATTCGTTTATTGTGTTTTTGGTGTTTTTCTATTTAGATTTTTTTCTGATAATTCTTGTCCTTGAGGCACACCGTCAAAATTAGGTTCTTAGCTTTGAGCCAAATCAGGGTTCCAAAACGGGTCTTGCTATTTGCAAGACGGAGTACCTGCAAGTCGAGGATTATCTTTTCTCTTTTATATATATATTTTTTTATCTTTTTATTGGTAGGAAAGAGAAGCAGAAATAAAGTAGATATAGTATATATATATACATGTATAAAGGGGTGGGGGTGGAGGCGGAGATGGCATGTAGCACGGTGTCGAGTTGGTCGTCGTCTAGAAAGACGCAACTAATAGGACGAGGTGCTGCATGGAGTGTAAGGTGGATGGCGGAAGATGTGTGCTACCATGCTTTTTGTACGCGTGTATCAGGGAATATCAACAACTGGTGCAGATATTCCCACGATACCACGTATGGTAAGTAATATGAATATATATATATATATGTATATATGTAAATATGTCTATATGTATATATGGTTATAAATATATAGGTATATATGTACTTATGTATGTATATATATGTATATATGTATATATGTATATGTATGTATATATAACTATATAGATGTATATATATCTATGTATATATATATATAGTAATATATGTATATAGATATATGTAGATAGATATGTGTGTATATATATATATGTATATATAGTTATATAGATATATATGTATATATGCATGTATGTATGTATGTATGTATAAGTAGGTGTGTATATATGTATATATATATATATGTATCTATACTTATACTTAGCTATATAGGTAATAATATATATATATAAGTATATAGATATATATATATATATGTATGTATGTATATAGACTAATACATAGTTATATAAGTACTAATATATGTATAGATATATGTATATATATGTATGTATATAATATGTATAAAGTAGAGTATGGGTGTGTGTGTGTGTATGAGAGTGTGTGTGTAAGTGTCGGCAGAGAGAGAGAGTGAGAGAGTGCTGTGAGAGAGAGAGAGAGGGAGACCTTCCTGCTGGAGTGAAGGAGGCGTTTAAGCCGTCCACGCACAGCAGAGCGTCGTTTGAGGCTTCACGCGCGCGCGCAGGCGCGTATGCGAGCAGAGAGGCGCACGCTGGAGGGAAGTGGGTGCGGAGAGGACCGCAGTGCACCACACTGCGCGAAGGGGTTGGAGCAGGCAGGCGCAGGCGTGCGCGGGCGAAGGGAGCGAGCGAAGACGCGGGCGGGTGCAGGCGCAAGCAGATGCGCGGGCGGGCACTGGAGCGGGACGCGGGGCGGGACGCACGCGCAGGCTGCGGCCGGTTGCGGCGCGCTGGGTGACCAGATAAGTGAGAAACTTACCGGTCACCCCACTGTAGCCACAGTGTTCTGCTGAAACGCGTGAACAGTGGCTACAGTGCCGGGGCAAACCGCGTGACCGGGCGCGCCCGGTGCTGTGAGTGCGGGAGGCTTGCGGCTGGCGCACGCGTGGAAGGGTTCCACCAGCTGGTTGCAGGCGCAGAGAGGTAGGCGTACGTGAAGAAGCGGAAGGCGAAGGCAGCCTATAGGCGTGAGCGGTGGCCTGCTGGCTTATGCGATGGCCTTGCGGCTGCTGCCGCCTTGCTGCTGCTGCTTCGTGCGAAGCTTTGAGCTTCAAAGCTTGAAGCTCCTGCTTCAATGGCTGAAGTGGTTTAGAAAGTTAAAACAGGGAAGAGAAGGCCACCACGCCCACCGGCTCTTTGATGAGCTGGGCGGTGGTGGTCTCACGGTGGTGGGTGTGCACCACAGTGATGTACTCCTGCCCGCAGAGTGGCTCCTCAGAGGAGGAGGGCCAGCGTATGGAGGGAGAGGGGAGGGGACGGCCTAGAGAAGAGCTGCTGTGTGTTTCCTTTTTGTGGGGATCAGGCTCCCCTTGCAAAGAAGGAGCCGTGCTCTCTTTAAGGAAGAAGAAAGCATGCACAGCCATGCCCTAGCTGTGCATGGCTCATGGCTAACAAGGAGAGGCATGCATGCGGCTGGCAGGGAGAGGTGTTGCAGAGCATGGCGCGATGAGGAAGGTCCAGCCATGCCATGCAGCCGCGGGAAGAATTCAAAGTCAAGTAGAAAAAAAAATAAAGATGGAAATTTTGCGAAGCAGCACTTCAAGAAAATGTGAATTGCGAGGCCATTTTATACACTCTCCTCCCCTCTCAATTAAATGCATGCATGCATGTATTTTTATAAATGCGACTATGGATACCTAATATGCACTGGTAATGCTAGGAAATAGCACAAGACGGCACAATTACAGGTGTATTTTTGTGGTGCAATCAGTAGAGCATCCCCACGGGTTACAGGGTTTCCCCCACCCGACCTCTCTTGTCACTGAGATTCCAGGTAGACCAGAATGGGGACCTTGACCTCTTAAGTCTACCTCTTTTAGTTAAGATCAAGGTGCTTAGGGTTCCACTTGAACTTTAGGTCTTTTGAGTGCAAAGTGACCTAATTTTAAGGTTGGTTGACCCAAAGGATCAACTTCACCTTTTTGTTCCTTTGAGAGCTTTTAGGGTTCAAATGGATTAAGAGCCTGATTTGCTTAGGGTTTCTCTTGGATAGATCTTTTCAAACAAGGCTTAGGCACACCTCTTTTTGAAATTTTTGATTCTTTGCTTAGAAGAAGATGTGTCTCTAAAACCCTAACTTGTAATCCTTAAGTTGGCTCTATTTGGCCCTATTTAGTTGCCTCAAAAATTGGTATCTAGGGCTCAATCAAGAAGGTTTTAGCCCTAGTTACCTGAAGTGGATGTGCAATTAAACTGTGTTGAAAGTAAAAATCAGGCAACTTTTGTGAATTATTAAATATGGAAACAGGTAGCCCTAGATTGATTTTTTTTTTCCTTTTCAGTCTTTGAGGGGATTAAGAGAGAGGGCTAATAAAAGTTTACCAATTCCTTGGTGTGGTTGTTGTGCGGCTGCGTTTCTTTCCTCGGCTTTCCCTAAAATAATCACAACAAAAGAGAGAAATTAAGTCAGTATTGAATTAGAAATTGTGATCAAAGCTTCTAAAATGCCCATTGCTCCCCAGCAACAGTGCCAAGAAATGCCTACGCAACGAGATCATGTTTTAAAAAGACATTCGTTGTAGTGTAGTTTGAAATCGTCGTATAAACAAATAACAATTTTGTTACTCGAAAATCAAAATATCCGAGGTCAAACTCAGGGAGCAAATTGGTATTTTAGAATCTAAAATCACAATCTCAAAATATGATATTTAACAAGAATATAAATGAGAGTTCATGTATAAGAAAACTATAAAGGGAATAGAAATGTGAGAGGAAATTGAGTATTTTCTCCGATGGCTTCTTTCTTCTCTTTCTTTCATTTTCTTTCTCTTCTTGGCTGCACCTTTCCCTTCTTTCTTTCTCTGACTTTCCCTTTTTTAGACGTCTGATTCTGTGAATCAGACGCCTTATCTCGCGGTTGCTACAGTACCTTCTTTTGCTCTCTGTCTTTCTTCTTCTTCCTTTGTTTCTGTCTTTTTCTTCTGCAGCTCCTTCTTCCTTGTCTTGCTTCTTCAGCCTCTGCCTCTGGTCTACTTTCTTTTCTTTCTTCTTCTGCTTTTGAGCCTTTCTTCTTCCTTTCTTAGCTTTGGCTTCTGCCTTGATTTCTCCTTCCTTCTCTTTTCTTCTTCAGCCACACCTCTGCTATAGTGCTTCGTCTCCTCCTTCCTTCTTCTGCTGCATCTTCAGCTTCTTTCTCTTCTTCAGCAGCTGCCTCCTTGG
Organism: Thalassia testudinum; assembly: GCA_037157565.1. NCBI lineage: Eukaryota > Viridiplantae > Streptophyta > Magnoliopsida > Alismatales > Hydrocharitaceae > Thalassia > Thalassia testudinum. The sequence continues at coordinate 10,604,306 of JAZHRO010000056.1, forward strand.
CTTCTTCTTCTTCCTTCCTTCCCTTGGCTGCGGATACAGTGGTTCTTCTCCTTCTTCCTTCCTGCAACTGCTTCCTCCTCCTTCTTCTTCCCCACACAACACCACGCAGCAAAACCTACCCCTACCCTCCCCCGTGTCACTCTCTCTCTATTTCTCTCCTCGCTCTCTCAGAGCCAGTCGGGTAAACTGGTTAGGTTACGCGCGTTCGGGTCTAGGTGCACCGGCGTGGGTGGTGCACGAGGAGTGTTGGGTAATCGGGTTAGGTACCCAAGTCCGCGGCGCGTGGGTCACGGGCGAGGGGACCTCACCCTGTGTACTAGAGGTGAACAGAAGAAATCACAAAAACAATTTAACTCACTCACCGCGCTCCTGACTTTTCGAGGTGGGACTAAAAGTCCCACCTGCTTCTGCTGGCACCCGCAGGAGGAAGGTCTCCGCAATTGGTGCAGATGGGTGCCTCGCGAAGCCTGCTCTCTAGCTAGATGCGTTCACGCACTCAACGCACGTCACCTGGAGCGCAGCACCTAGGTGGATGCAACCTGGAGTGCTACTGCAAGCTCCTTGCTTCAGCGTCAATGGCGGAATGGGAGGTCGACCTAAAATCACTTAATACGGCCTTGTGGCCCCATTAAAACATACGACGAGCTTCGCCATGTCCCGGTGAAGGTGAGACGGAGGTTGGTTGGCTGTAGAACGACCTAGGCGTGCATGCCTAGGTCGAACTGTGGCTGTGTTTATGGGTGTGTTCGATGGGCGTTTAGGGAGGCGATGGCAGTCGATGGAAGGGCGAAAATTGCTCAGTTGGTGATGGCAGAGGCGATGAGGGGTCTGGCGAGGCGTGTGGTGGTGCAGAGCAGTGGATGCGCCTTCGCCAATGGTCGGCCGGAGATGGAGAAGGTGGTGGTGGTCTGCGGCTGTCGAGGTGTTGGAAATAACAATAAAGATAGGGGAAATAAAGAGGAGGGGGAGAGGAATTTATCTATGGTGATTGGAGCAAAGGGGAGGCAGAGGGGCAGACGGCACATATCTGTCGTCGCTGGAGACGAAGGCCCTGAGATGGAGAGGCGGCGACGACGAGGAGGTCAGAGAGGCTCGCGTGGGTACGACGCGATGCGGAGGAGCGAGGCAGAGATGACTCTGCCACTGGTATGGTGGCAAAGTGATGAGAGGAGGGAGAGAAGGTCGTCGGAGCTTGCGGCCATCTGATCGAAGATGAGGACAAAGGAGATTTAGCGGGTATCTCAGGCCAGGACAAGCTTACCCCCTTCGGTCGGACCTGGTGCTTCTTATATAGGCACGGGCAGAGGGTCAGACGCAAGGTGGTGAGCAAAAACCCTCATCGGAGGTATGGCTGGAAATGATACCCATACCTCTCGAGCGTTCGCACAAGAAGTATGGGGCGATTCAGGGCATGGGGAGCTGCTCAGGCGGTAGGGGGTTTCGCAGAGGACTCCCCTTTCAAATTTGAGAGCAGCCCCCTGGGGAAGCAAGGAGAGATCCTCCTCGAAACCCCGTCAGAGGTATGGGTCTCCTGCTACAATGGCAGAGGGATCGGAATGTGAAAATCGACGAAGAAGTTGAGGGGGTTTTTGCAAGGGTTTTCAAAAGTTAGGGGCCAGAATGCAATTGGGTGGACTATTTTGCAAAATAGGTCAAGATGGCCTTCCCTTAGGCCTAAATTTTGGTAAAAACCTAATTTGGACCTAAGGAATCCAATGGTGAAGTTGAATTTTAGGTTTGACCATGTTTGACTAGACATTTTGCTCAAAAACCTAAATTAGGTCAAATATTGGGCTTAGACCAAATCTAGGTCAAAACAGGTTCCAAAGGCTAAATTAAGGTTCTAAACCCTAGGGGATATTTTTCCATGAATTTTAGAGGGTTTAGTTGATTTTTATCCTTCCTGGAACCTTGTGAAATTAAGTGGATTTGTTTTAGGATTATAGAATGTCATTTAATTCCTAAATTTCACAATAACCCTTTTCTGACTGAACCATCCCACTTTTTCTCTTATTAAGTCCAATTGACCTATGTCTAGACCCTGAGAAATCCCGTTGATGTACTACAATGGTAAAATTGCAGTTTTACCTTTTGTTTCAAGTTTTCTTTCCATATCAGTGGTCTCTTGAGTTAGGCCTTCCTTTAGGTTATGCAGGAGCTTTTATTTACTTTATTAGGTCAAAAAGAGCTAGTCAGGGCTCATGATGAAGTTCTCATCGGAAGATACCTGGGCGTTGTTGTGTCTTTGAAAGTTCAGATCCAGAGTAAAAAATTTCTTAATGTTGAAAATGATTTATGCCCAAGTAATCCAACCTAATTCTTTTATAAATAGCATGTAGTTTTTACTAGGGACTAGCAAAAGATAGGCATGGGGGTGTGATGTGCATACATCTGATTAACCTAAAATGTCCATTAATGGATGTTCTTAGTGTCACATTAGCATCATACATTGTAAATAGTGCGTAACATGCATAATCATGCATTTAGATCAAGTTGTATAAATTGTATATTAATTATCTCATTTTATGGTCAGGGACAGGGCGACTTTTATCGGGACCTTGGATCAAAGATCCAACCATACGGATCTGATCAAGGCGACGATTGGAGTTTAACGACTGCCCTAATCGAACATCCGTAGCACCAGATAGAGACTGAGGAACCCTGAAGATCAAGGGCCAAGATGGTGTTAATCTGCACATCAGATGACAAATCCAATCGCACGAATGGGTTCAAATCAACGATCGCAGGCTAACAACGTGAAAATCGGTCCAATTCGACACTCGTGGCACCACCTACAGCACTCAGAAGATGGACGGCCAAGATGGCGGCAGGAGGTGCCATCCCAGCAGCCCAATTGGCCCCAAGGACCTGCCTCCACTTCTCTTCACTCGCTCGTCGAATCCCCACCGTTGGATGCTCATCCAACGACTGCAGAGCCGCGCACACAAAAACATCCGCTTACCTCAAGAGGAAGCGTAGTGTAGCGGTCGAGAGCCCCTTCGCGAGCGAAGGGCGCACGTTTAAGCCGCGCTGCATTTCAAATTCAGAGGGGGAGCAGGTGCGAGCGCAATTGGGCCATCTGATCGAGATTGGGCAGCCGAGGGGAGGAGGCATGGCACGCGGAGGTTCGTCGATCACGTACATGTGCGATGACACGCGTTTTCATGCCTCATTGCTTGCGGGCATGCTGTAGTGCAGATTTGCAAGGCGCTGGCGAGGCATGTTTTAAGCCGTCTGATCTTGAGATCGGACGACTGATAATACCCAAATGTGCGTAGGTATTTTAAGCGGAGAGGAAGAGCGGGCACGCGCAGCGTGTGCACACGTCGCCCACTACGGACCTTTAGTGACATTTAAGTCCGTCACTAAAGGTCCCATATTAACTTTTTGAATTAAAATGTCCAAAATGCCCCCACTCCTTGCAACCATAAAAGGATACCCCCTCCATACGGATTTCTCATCCCTTCCTTCTCTTTTCTCCCTCTCCAAAGCTCAAGAGAAGCTTGTCCCACACCTGGGATGCTCCTCAAGAGCTAAAACCATGTTTTTGCCCCCATTCCGGAAGCGGATCCCGTGACGACGATGATGTGCTGCCTCGTTCCCGTTCCTCCTGCTTCGACCTCCTTCTTCTTATTTCGTTCCTCGTCTTCCAGGCGTTGTCTTGTCCGACTCGTCCTCCAAGCGATCGTAGAGGAGGATAACTTCTCTCTCCCATTCCTTTTTCCTACTTTCTAAAGTAGAATTTTTCTACTTTCTAGTTGTAATAATTTCTTGCTTTCTAATGTAATCTTTTCTCGCTTTCTTAGTTATAAAAATATTTTGCAACATCAAGTGAATGTTTTCCCTCTCTCTCTCTCTCTTATTGTCTATATTTATTCCATTTCATTGTGATTATTCCACTCTTTAAACAAAAACACAAAAAAAATTATAATTGTGAATTTTGATCAACGTAGCCTCCCTAAGTTCAACCCGAGATTTCTTTATAGATTTCCTGTATAAATTTTATTTGTTGAACCTGAGTTCTTCGCTACTCGAACTACAACGACAGGTTTTCAAAACCAACTCCGATAGCGTAGTCCTCCGATATTCAACATTTTCCCACCTCTCATCCCCATTCGTGGAGCATCCCGTGGCCGTCCTCTCTACACCCTTCGGGAAGAAGATCCTCGCCCCGATGACGTCCCATCCCATCCTCCTTCCTCCGCCGCCATTCTCCTTCATCCCGCTCCTCACCATCTTCGTCCGGGCGCCATTAAAGAGAGTCGTCCTCCAAGCGACCGTCGAGGGGGATTCTTCTCATCAACATCTATCTTTATTGGTTTCTAGTGTAGTTTTTCCCACTTTCATAGTTGTAGAAACACTTGTTCAAAAATATATGTGATTGTTTCTCTCTCTCTTTCTTTTATATTTTGCAAGTAGATTAGCTAGATAATTTCATCTACCTGATCTCTTGCCCTATTAAAAATACAAAAAGAAAATTATAAAAGACAAAAAAATGATAAAAACAAATAAAAAGTGAAATGCGTATCTTTCAAAACCAAACATTTGCCTCCCCGTGTTCGACCCGGGATTCACTTTTCGAGTTTTGGTTATAAATTTTATTTGATCGATGGATATTTCGCGAATCGAACTACGACGACGGGTTTTCCAAAATCAAATCCTTTCCCCGTGTGAATCCAATGCAATCAACAAGCCAGCTCTATTCTCTTAAAGGATTTACCTGTTAAGAAGAGAGACCTTGGAACCCCCTTGATTTCTTCCAAAATTAATGATCTAGACTTTGACAGGGCCTTAATTGATTTGGGGGCTACCATCAACTTGATACCCACTAAGATCTACGAGATGATTATATTAGGGGACCTTGAACCTACTAAAATACAAATCCAGTTGGCCAACAAATCTACAAGACATCCACGTGGGATTTTGAGGGATGTAATTGTTTGAATTGATAATTTTTACTACCTCATGAATTTCATTATCTTGGATCTTAACATTCCTAAGGATTTGAGACAGGCCTTGATTATTCTCAGAAGATTATTTTTAGCAATTGCAGAGGCCCTGATTGATTGTAAAAATGAGAATATACAAATAGCCTTTAGGGATGAAAAGATGAAATTACAACTTTTAAAGGATATTGAGGACTCTAATGAAAGTTGTGGGTTCATGAAAGAACTCAAGTAGGTTAAGGGTCTAATTGAAAGTGCCTCTTTGAAAGTATTATAATTCGAGGACCATACAGATAAATTTAAATACGAGGCATTTCTTTTTTAGGATCAAGCTTTTGATAACTCTGAAATGGAAAGCTTTATATTCGATCTTGAAATTGAATCTGAGGAAAATGAACTTAAATCTGAACATGAGACCTTTCTATTTGAAGAGATTTCTGATAAGTCTAAAATAGAAAGATTCAAATTTGATCTTGAAGAGAATTTCTCACCTGAAGTAGGTGAAGCTCAAAGATTTCAATTGAACTTAATGAACCTTCAATGACTAGTTTCACCTTTACATAAGATCTGGATGAACCTGAATTTGATTCATTTTCTATAAAATTTGATTGCATATATGATGTAACCAAGTTTGATTTTAGCATTGATGATTTAACAGACTTAAACTTCAAGGAAGAAATAGAGGAGGTGGTGGAACTAAGAGAAATTTTCTTGGGTGATAATATCAAGGATCTAAGGGTGCCTCTACTCTTGAAACATCCAACTCTTTATAAGAACCCTTATGACTTAAGTAAATTTGAATTTTGTAAACCTAAGATAGCCCAACATCTACACCCTCACTTCAAATCTCTTTACCATTTGGCTCAACACTTTATGAATCATGCATCTTTTATACTTGGATTACCTACCTTCAATCCCAATGCACCTCATGTACTTAGCATTAAATGCCATTGGATATAGCTACTTCTGATTTATCAATCTTGTACCCAACCTTCTGACATGGGGTTGCATTACCAATTGGTCTGCATTTGTGGGAATTTGATTATGAGCTTCCTTGATCTATTTGTTATTCTACCCTTGAGCCTCTTCTATTTATTAATTGATTCATCCTTTTAAGGGTTTAGGTCTAACTGTAGACGTAAAATTCAGTGCTTGTTGGGAGGCAACCCAATGTTTGTAAACAATCTTGTTTGCTTTAAAATTTTTATTTAGGTTTAGAGATGATTGAGTCTCAATTTCTTTAGAACTCTCAGATTTCCAGGTAACATCTATTCTTCTTTTATGTTTATTACATGCGTTGAGGACATTGCATAAAATAGTCATGGGGGGTAGATAATATTTTTTAGAGTCATTCTTATTTATCTCTAGAATTATAAGTATTAGTGGTTTTTCTCGAATTAGTTGTGTCATTGAAAAATAGTAGTTATTTTTAAAAAAAAAAGAAAAAGAGAAAAAGAAGGAAAAAAATAATGGTTTTTAGAGTTTGAGCTATAAAATATTGGAAAATTCGATTTTGATGATTTATCGATCTTAGGAAAAGTATGAACAAAGTCTTTTCGCTTAGACTCTTCAGGTCATATATTGACTTAATTATCTCGAGTATCTACCAAAATTTAGATTTATTTTTCTGAGACTTTGAAAGGAGCCTGAAAAAGCTAGAAGTATTAAGTCAAAGGAGTAATAAGTGAATGACTTGTCGTTCTACCATTTGGTTTGGATAGTCTTGGAGTTCCAAGCATCTTCACTTGCATAGTGCACTGACCTGTCTTTTAGGCGATTTCGTTGAGTCCTTAGTGGTCAATAAGATTTAGTCTTAGGACTTGCAGATCCAAAGGACCTTGCCGTGCTTCTAGCTTTTATGACTATTCCTGCTTGTAGGGAAATGCATTTAGAATGGATGAATGAGAGCCACTCACCTAGAAAAATGATTTAGATATATATATATATTCAGCCTTGAAAAAAAAATGAGCAGAAAAATATGAAAAAAGAAAATTTCCACCAAATAAAGCAACTCACTACAAATGAGTGCAATTCTACTAAATAAAAGCATCTCACTACATATGGATGCACTACAAAATAAATTGATCTATACTAACGGATCATCTACACCAGTTGACATCAAATGCCACTATAGATCATTTTTTCATGTCAATAATATTTACCACCATATTGACGATCAAGGTACATGTAATGGGGCATAAATGTAAAGGGCATAACTCACCACGTTTGTCCTAAATCCTCCCTATCTCAACTGTTGCCACAACTCCATCCCCAATCAATCTTCTCTACCTCGCCACCACAACACCCCTACCTCAGTCCCCTCCTCAATCCTCGCTGCTCTGTATACCTCCCGATCTTCTTAATGGTCGTCACCCCAAATCCTTCTGATAGATCTCTTATTTGGAGCACATTGGAAGATCTGCTTACACATTGGCAATCACCACTCTCTTGATGTGAATAAGCGCACGTTGGTTCTCTCAACCATCTCTTGCTTACACACAATCATCAAAGATCATCGAAGAAGGAGAAATCTCTCATAGATCTGCAAGCAGATTTGTCACCTCTCTCTATCGCTTATGATTAGGAGAAATCTCTAACTAGATCTATCATTCAGATCTAATTGCTCAAGATCCCTTACTCTCTCTCGCCAATCTAAACCAATATTTCTCAGTTGCTAGAAATTCTTACAGTTTGTCAAAATCGAATAATAAGGATTTATATTTCTTGTTGCATATAACGTGTTTGTCAAAATACTTCAACGAGATTTTTCATGAGAAGTGTTTGTGGAAATGCCTTATTGGGGTTTTTCATGAGAGATGTTTGTGAAAATGCCTAGAAACAATTAAGTTTACTAGGGAGGAGGGGTAGGAACTGGTGCCAGTGCACCTTAGGGTCATGGTGGATTTAGGCCTGAGGGACCCATGGAGGATGACGAGCTGCCATAGCTCCTCAATCACATTTTTTATGGTCATTGTTTCTTGTGCATGACGACATATGTAGATTGAAGTGGGGAAGTTCAGTGAGGACTAGGTAATTACAAAGAAATCAGTGGAATTGTTCACTACTTGTTTCCTAGTATCACTTGCAAGTTTCTACTAGTTCACTCTATTTTGATTTCACTTTATTTGTCTTCCTTTTCAATATGATTCAAATTAATCAAAAGTCTAAGATTGATAACTGCTCATGCCCTATAAACACTTTCTTAGAAGGTGTATTAAAATAACTTCAGTGTTTGTTTTTAAGAGATAACTTTAGTGTTTTTGAAGACCAGTACCTAGAAGATGTAAGATATTGAGGGTATTGGACTATATGGAACATTGAAAAATGTAGTGCCAATACAATAAGCGATAAAAATACCTTTGTTTCACATCTGCATTGAAACCACCTGGTTAACAATAACTGTAGCAGGTTTTTTTGATGGATTAGATATGGGAAATAGCACCAACGTACTAAAAAAAATGGCAATTGTATTGATTTCTATGGTATAGATTTTTTCAAGCTCTTATTTCAAATGCTAGGTAGAAATTATGAGGATTGGATTAGGAGAGATGAGAGCCTTTTCCAAGTGAATGTTCCCATCAGTCAAAGACCACCTCTTCTGAGAGCTATAGGATGGCTAACCTCATTACCACATGCCATAAGAAAGTAACCTTATCTTTCATTAGTAAATGTCAAGAATGTAAAATAATTACAAATATATTTATGAAAAATTGCACATGTTGATGGTAATATTTATAGGTATGCCTATTCATGTCAATAAGATATCTGTATATATATTCATTTTGGGTATACATAAAAATTGATTATCCTATATAAGATCCATTCTGACAACTTGATATACATTTTCTTAATGGAAGAAACATGATATGGATATACTTGTTCCATTCTATTTTCTTTGGATCCATAATTTAAATAAAATTTTAAATATGCAACTCTTGATTTGCTTACCATGCACATTTATATTACCTTGTATGCTTGTTAAATGCACATGTATCCCTATTTAATCCACATCTAGAAATTTAAAATGAACACAAACATGGAAATAGCCATATCCATTAAACATGAGCTCCCTAGTAGAAACTATTGCAAAAATATCACTTCACTATAATTATGGAAGTGTAATCAAGGGTTTGCTATGGACAATTGTAGTTGGAGGAAGAAACAGAAAGCTTGAAGAAGCTTTTGCATGGAATTATGGAAAAAGGTACTCATTAGATTGATATTCTATTTTCATCGTGGCCTTTTTTCTAATCTTTCCTATTGTTTTGTTGATGGACAACATTGTTCAGAGTAGTTGTAAATTATTCTAGGATATGTGCCTTCGGATTTCAAGTTCGAAGTGGCATATTTTGAATCATATATGAAGATGTATTCACATTATAAATTTCTTAGTTGGTTTGCCAAAGTGATCTCTTTTACTTGCTTAGGATTTCGTTGTTGCATTATTAAGCTTAAACTCAAAGTGATCACTTTTATTTGCAATTATCGATTTTGAGTAGTTTTCCTAGCTTAGGTGGATTTTACCTTAAATGACTAATCATAACTATAGAGCATTAAGGAGTAATCTATTTGCTATTGGTTGTGTTGTTTATACGGTTGATGGAGACTATTCTATGTGGGATTCTTCCTAAGATGACCTCCTTGGATTTTGTTCATTAGATTTAAACTTTCATTTGATGTTGGTTATAGTGTAGTCTGGCTAGGGCATTAATTCTATTATTGATATCCCAATTCCTGTATATTCAGAAAGTTGACTCACCAAGAAAAATAAAGAGCAAAGAAGGGAAGGTTGCAGCAAATGGGAGCTCCAAAAGGGTGACTATAACTTTGACGTTTCTAATATTGTGTGGTTTTTCCTTCTACCTCAGAAGCATCTATTGATTTGAAAAGGACAAATTCTTTATCAAAGAGTTTAAATAAATTGCTAAATCATCAAAAGAACTTCCCACAACTCTGCAAATCCAACCTGTTACTTTCCCTAAATGCAATAAAGATTATTTGGAATACTCACCATGCACTAGTCCAAGGGTATGCCATGTTATTCTAATTTTTTTTATATGCTCTACGCACTACGAAGCTAATTGTCTAAATCATCTAAAATTGCATAGACACATGCACCACTGCTTAGTTTCTTCACTTATTAACTTTGGAAACTAAAGTCCATTCTATTTCACCTATAGTTGACTTGTATTGTATTATGTGAGGTGTAACTTGGAGTTATGGATGACTTTTACTTAAGCAAGTTGTTGGCTATAGTTGAATGATTTGTCTTTATAATTGTTCGGAGGTGGACTGTAGATTGTCTAAAACATTAGTTGAGGATTCATATCAAGCTACACTTTTTTTTTGTAGAGTACTTTGAAATCTAAAAGTAAAGAGGAGATGGTGACCCAAGTCTGTACTCACATTCACAAGCCTGGGAGAAGTTGTGCAATTACTGAGCATCTTGCTTCTTTTTTTCTGAAAAGGCACTCTTGGTAATACATAAGGATGCATGGTATGTCACTTTGTTTCATAGAGGGTAATTGCCAATCAAATTTTTAAATGGCAAGTGTTGACAAATAAGTTATGAACCTGCTCATAAGCCCCAAGAAAGCAACCACTTCTCAACAAGACTTGTATTCAACTTTTCCAGTTAGTTTCTTACATAATAGTTTTTTACAAGTAGATAAGAAAAACAACCCTTTTTTTTTCAAAGATGGCAAGAATAACAACCTGCCATTGCCATTAAGGTGACCATCTATGCTACATACTCCACCTTGTGCTTTGTAAGAATGGGAAAGAGATAAGAATTTTGAAGTTCAACAAAAGTGATCATATTTTATAGAAATATCATATATTCAAGGTTCAAAATATAACTAAAACTGCAAAATTAATTGCTAATTTGTTGAATTACCATGAGATGTAAGTGTTGAAAATAGCCCCATTCTAGAAGCCAAAGCATCATCAAATAATTGAAGACCCACTAAGTGGCTATAGCTCATAATTCCTTCTGCTTCCAAACACTCACAATCCTATTCAATTTGTTTAAAAGTTCATGAAAAGCATTTAGTCTAGAATGGACAGACCAATAGATATATTAGATATTTGGACTATCAAGTTAAAGCTGGAGTTGAAATTGTTTGGATGTGATCCAAGTTGAATTTCTTCTTGTCATTTTTGTGTTGTTATGCTGAATGTGTACATGAATGACTGAAGTCGAGTAGGTAGTCGCAACTAGCAATTGTACCTACAAACAAAATTTGTGTAGTGGTTGAACTAGTAGCATTGGATTGTTCATTAGTGAATCAGTGACAACAATGGAGATATTGCTGTTGCTAATATTAGTATTATTGGTGTTGTTGCTACTACATAATGTTGTGGTGTTGTTTGTATGTGCAAATTTGGGTTATTCTACTTCCCATGAATGGAATAAAAGGCATGATTCCATAAACCAAATGCTTTCTTTTCGTTTTAATAAACAAATGTTGTATCAGCCTTCTTACATGACATTGTATATTGGTCCTGCAGAAGGCATTTGAAAGTGTATGCTTTGTCCATGATCTAGGAGCAAACATACCTCTGTTTTGGCCGAGGAGGTCCCCACGATGATGGGTGGTATTGCAACCTTTGACTCTACCATCCACTTCTATAATCTTAAACACTTGTCCCAACAGGTAAGAAAAACAAAAAAAGTCTTTAGTTGTGCAATTTATTCTTGCATGCAGTTTGAGTTCTACTGGAAGTTTGTGTTTATTCGATGCCTTTATTTGACTATTTGGCATCTTAACTGTGATTTAAGTCATTCTTTTAATTCGCTAGTCTTTCTATATGATGTGGTGTGCTTTTTTCCTATGAAATCCTTTTTTAATTTTTTTGGTCGTAAAAGGATGGCTACTTGAGGTTGGTAGCCCTCCTATTGTATTATTGTAAATGACTGGCCTTTTCAGTTTATTATTGTCGAAAGGCATCTATATTTCACAATGTTAAAATGCTCTGTTTAGCTCTTTACTAAGCTTACTTGCATGAGTTGTTCGACTCAAGATTTTATAAAGATTCTACCTCCATTATCAACAGAGCCAAATCGTTGTGAATGTGCTTTTGTTGGAATTACCATTGGACAAGCAAATGGCATTTAAGACAAGCCTCTTGTTCATCATTTCTACAATTACACAAATGAGAAATCAAACCTAAAAAGGAAGTCTCTGTCTGAACCTCTGATGTCGGATGCCAAATTTGATGGAGCAGACATGACAGAGATTGTGATGTCCAAGGCCTACAACATTGGTGCAAGTTTCAAAGGTATTCATACACTATAAAACATTAAGTTTCAAAGCTCTTTAATAGTTTTGTGAAGAAAGTCTGTGGTTTTGGTACCTTATGACAGTAAAGAAAAGCTACATGTCTTCTTGGTATCACTTATGGCATCTTGATAATTTAGCTATGGTTTACATATTGGTTTCACAATGTTGATACAATATCCAGTCATGAACTTGAATGCACTAGTTTCTTATAGTTTCACTAAATATCAGAATCAAACTAGTGATTCGGAGGCTTGTAATTAACATTTATATGCTTACAGTTAATATGAGCTGTTAAATTGTTTCTCTATTTTGGGTAATGGAATGGTTCATATCATTCATACATAGACCATAATGATTTTGTCTTCTGATGCCACATGTAAGGATCTAGGTTGGCATTTTGTGGAAGAATTGTTCTTTCTTTTCCTATACTAATATTATATCATTTCTTGTGGGTGTGGACATGATTGGAACATATTGGTTTGGCATCGCAAGGAATTGTGTTAGTGCTTGTTAATGTTCCTCTATCTATTAAATATTTTTAATAATTGATAGTTAATGAAATGATTGGTATTGCAGCCTTGCAGCTACCTAAGGAGGGCTAGCTAGAAATGGGGTTTTAAAATTTGGTTGCTTTTCAGCTATCGTGGCCCACTTTTCTCTCATGTCTGGTGATAGTAAAGGTTTGTACTGATATATTTAGAATAGAGAGCCATTTTCCTGCTTCTCAAATGTACAGATTTCATAAATGAGGACCTTTAATGAAAAAAATACATGAACTCTAATTTTTTAGTGATATCTGGTGTTGAAAAAATGATGGCTTATTGTCTTGTGAAAGATGATTGTTTTTGTTATTTCTATGCTGTCATAAGCAGAAGAAGTATACAATTAATTTGAAGATTCTAGCTTGACCATTTATATGAAACATGAATAACACCAGTGGTCTAGTGGTAGAATGGTACCCTTTCACGATACAGACCTGGGTTCGATTCCCGGCTGGTGCATCCTTTTTTTGGTTTCAAGTTGAAAAAAATATGACACAGGAAAAAAATATAGTCGATGATACCTAATAATGCATTTGTATATTAGCAAATTAAGAAACTACGGCAATGATCACCCTAACGGAAAAAAATGGTGTTATTTGTGCTCATCAAAACTTCATTTCTCTATGGTGACATTTTTTGCTATTATTAGATATTAATTTAAAGATGGAGTTCTTATCTATAGTGACGATATTGATGGCATTTTATATTGGTAGAATTGTTGGTCTTAACCTACACTGACGGATAAAATCATCACTATTGGTGTGAAAGCCAAATTGAACATCCTTTGGAAAGTTGACCGTCACTATAGAATCAAGTGCAACATCGACTATTTTTACTATTGGGATAGCCTACAGCGATTCCTCTTAAGAGAACACCAAAGTTGATCGTCGGAATAGGTCTTTGTAGCTATAGTGACAGTATTTTAGACCTACACCGACGGATTTTGACTGTTGGTGGAGGTAAAAATTGTTGTAGTGATGCTACCCTTTCCATTTCCAAAATAAAAACACATCTCTACAAATGGGTGTTTATCCTATAGAAAAAAAGAAAAAATAAGAAAAAAAAATGAATAAGAGACCAATGGATCCAGCCAGCCAGGGAGATGCACCTAGTGTGTTAACCTCTGGGTAGAAAAGTGTGAGGAGAAATCTGCCAAATCTTAGTATGGCTTAACCGAAGATAGGATTGTCTCTAATATTCTAAGTTTTATTGAATACTAGGAATCAACTTAGTTGCCTGTTTGGTGAGTCATATTATGTCATACACAAGATGCTTGTTTCTCACATTCTATTCGAACCTTGGGTAGGTTGACTTAGTCAAAGAAAGTTACTCTAGTGACCTAAGTCCGATGGCTAATAGGGATTCTGATTTAACTTGGGAGGTTTGAATTTGAGTCGATACTTTAGAACTGTTGAGTCTTCAACGTTAAGACTTTGTGTATAATTCATTTGTTTTGGTGAAGAATCGATATTGTTGATTTTGATATGGTATAGCTCAAAACTTCCAAGTTCGTTTTTCGTGTAAATACTGTTTTCTCAAAGTTTTTCACTTGGTATTTTACTCGAGGACTAGTAAAAGATAGGTATGGGGGTGTGATAATTTTATATTTATTTATGTTAATTAATGCCCAATTAATGTTAGTCTAAGGATAATTTGGATTAGAATGCATTTATATATATTAGATTAGTCATTTAGTGTATTCTGTAAAAAATGAATAAGTTAAATTTTTTATGCAAATTTTCCTTTAGTTATATCTGGTGCCTTGATATTTTTTCTTATATGTGTGCAAGCGTTAGGTTTGAGATTGATTGGAGCTTGATAGAGAGGAGAAATTATTTTTAGCTCAAACGTATGAAGAGACTGGGCTATTTTTCAAATCCAAACCTAATTAGACCTTAGTCTTAGCCTATTTACAAATCCAATTCCCATACCCACCTATATTTACCCAAGCTACCGGATAAATCCCCATGCAAACCCAATCTCACATCACTCACCTACGTTAACCCAAGGCCACCACCGAAAATACCCATAAATCCCATAAAAACCCAACGCCACCAAATAATTCCTTATATAAAATCCACCTTATCCCTCCACATGCACCGAAATCCCCACTCAAAATCCCACGTACTCCAAATAGCTCCCCCACGTCCTCATCCCATGCAAATCCACCGCCGAATCCACCGCCAAATCCCATTTAGCAAACCCAACGAACTCCCTGCCAAATCTCACCCTACGTACGCCCCCTACTCCCCTTATCTCCACTAAACAGCACATGCACCGAACACCTAAACCAAATCCCACGTAATCCCATGCACCTACGAACATGCCTTGCACCTTCCCAACAAAAATTATCCACGGTGCAACATCCTCTCCCCATTATAAACAGCAGCCGATATCTCCCCCTCCGGAGGGCATTGATCAATTAATCTGTCTAGAATAGATGATAGATAGGAGATTCTCCTCTCTCTTGCAAATAGTCTTGCTCAACCTTCAAGAAGATCCTCTTGGGTTCACCTTTGCATCCGCATTTACACCGACACCCCGTACTTCACCTTCAAAGCCCCTGCATTTTCTTTATCTAATTCTAGTTGTAGCAACTCTATTCTAGTTGTAATCTCGGAAGTATTCTACTAGTACAAAATTCTTGATTTTATTCATTAATAAAATTTCGGTAGTTATTTTTCAACTGCTCTTCAAGTTGCATGCTTCTTAGATTTAGTATTTAATTAAGTTGCATGTTCTAGATATTATTCTCCTTGATATTCAATCTGCATGGTTGTAAATTTAGTTCGGAAAAGTAAATTTTAATCTATTTGCCTCCCTACGCACTACTCAAACTCCCATGTTCTTAATCGAAAAATCTTACAAGTTTGATCCGATTTACAAATTTCAAAAGCTTTTATACACATTTACTACGATGAAAAGCAATTTCTCACAACTATATTCACGTTCAGAACATGCAACCTTAGGACATTTAGAAAAAATGTAGAGTTAAGTTAGAAAATTAAAATAGTAAATAGATTGCCTTATCAGACGTCCAACATCTTGATCAGACGTCTGATATCACATTTTAAGATGTCTAATTGATTTCTCAGACGTCTAACAGCCATGACCTAAAAGCCTAACTCTATCATGTTTGCCTTTTGACGTCCAAACCTTTGTTTAGATGTCCAATGTTCATACCAACCTCCAAATGTCTGAAGACCTTCTTAGACATCCTGTAGAGAGACGTTAGGTTTAAATTAAGCTAAAATCTCGTTGTCAGACAAAAATCTTGATTTTCCAAACATACTAGAAAGTTGATTTTGGTTAAGGTACATCACATTAGACATCTAGAGACCCTCTCAGACATCTAATAAAAAAATGTTAGGAAAAGTCTAACCTAAATCTTAATATGTCAGTATAATAATTTGTATTAGCTTTTAGATTTAAATGTCCAATATTATCATCATACAACCAATAAACCCTTATCAGATGTTTGATTAATTTATTAGATGTCTAATTATGCTGTCAGATGCAATAATTGATTTGTTGTCAATTGGATTTTGGTCAAATCTTCTTGGATTTTTTCCAATGGCTAGGAAGTGTCTCCCAAGCCTTCTTGAACCTTCCTAGCTCATATATAAATAGATTGAAGCCCCTTCTTTGCAAAGAGAACAAGAGAAACAATTCTTTCCACCCTATACACTTAGTGAGAAGATCAAATTGAGTTATTGCTCTCCAAGGTTTATTCTTCACATCTGAGAGTACTGATACACTGCACACTCAGGTCAATCTATTTCCTTCTCAGGAAAGTAATTCTTCACCAATAGGAGTTAAGTCAACACTTATATTTTATGGCTTTATATGATATTTGTATTTGTGATGCCTGATGTATGCATCTTTTATTTTTCCAGAACTCAGGTAGCTCTTCTTGTGGATGTGAAATATATGTTTTTATTGATAAGGGGCTAAAATGCCTACTCCACATTTTTGTGGTCATGGAAATGAAGTATGAAATGAGGAGGATGTTTGCATATTTTTAATGATTGGTTTTTAGATGTATTCTAATGGTAAAAATGTCCTTAAAAAAAGTTTTGTGTTTGCTACTAATTTAGATGATAGGCCTGTTTTCCAAGGATCCTTTAGTTGTTCTATCATTATTGGTCAAAAAAAAATTTAGTGGGAATGTTATTTTTTTACTTTTAGGAATAGTAGCTGGAGAAGCAAGTAGTAGGAGTAACCTGGTAAAGTCAACCCTTTAAAGGTTGAATTTTCTAATGCAAAGTCAACCTTTAAAGAGTCATTTTCTTTGAAAGGAAATTGACTTTTAAAAAATTGACTTTTATGTGAGTCCCCCCTAATAGGGTTTCTTAATAGGTAATTATTTATTATTTTTTTAAAATTTTTACATTAATAACCCTAAATACATGGAAAATTACATCTGTACTCCCATATTCTTGCCAATTTCATATATACCCTTACAAAGTTGTTAGCCCTTACATAACCATACTCTTAAGTTAAGTCACCATTAGTTGTCAGGGAATATTTTGTTAAGTCAAATGATGTTATCGTAGAAAATTACATCAATACCCTTCTTCATTTTTTTTTTGAGAGTTTTATATATATATCCCTATAAATTTTGAAAAAGGCATATATATCTCTACTAGTTTGGACTAAATAATGTAGAGATTTTATACATAGATCTTTTCTATCTTTTTTCAACTAACAAACCCTTACCTACTCTGCTCTTCCTCCTCATCCACCTCTCCTCCCCTTCTCCCGTAGCCTCTCTACTCCTACTTCTCCTCCTTCCCACCACCACCAACCGCCTCTTTCTCTTCCCCACCACCACTGACCTCCACTCCTACCTGTTACGACCCGGTTCCTGAATCCCTACAGGACACGAGACCGGACAGACTCGAGTGATCCCAAGACTCAGTCGTCCAACGAGAAAGTAACCAAAAAGCAGGAAAGTAAACCACATTCACTATGCTAAGCAACTAACAGTAACAAAAGTATAGCAGTAAAGAAGTAAAACTACTACAGTACACTCCACCACAATAGTAGAAAAGTAACTAGGTACAAGATTATAAAGTACAGAATGTAAGAGTACAAACGTAAAGGTACAAGAGTCTACTCACTACTACAAAAGAGCACAAAAAGGGAAACTGCAGCTACTGGGCTCTACTAGGCCCAGCACCCTCTACAGCTGTAGGCTCTGGCTGCTCAACACTTGGACCTAAAAAAGGTTGAGTACACAAAGTCAGCAAACGCTGAGTAGAGTGGCAACCAACTAACTAAAGCAGTAACAGTGGACATGTAGCTGTTGTTTTTCCATATACTTTCTTTACTAATTATTTTTTTCCATCACTTGGTTTATTTATCAAGTCTCTTTCTTGATCTCAAATGTTCATCGTGGGAACGATCTTAATTGCAGTCTTTTTCGAAGAGTACAAGGCACACGTGGTGCTCTCCTGGCCGGGAGAGTCCCTGTGGTGATCCTACACCCAATCAACCACCCCAAGGTCACAAACAGACGTAACGGTGACTACAGGACACACGATAAGCGCACGGGTAGCTACCCCGCACTGGCACGCAGTCAGTCGTTTTCGTTAGCGGGTGCGCCCAAAGCACAGCACGAAACCAATATAGGGCCTAGCCCTCTCAATAACAGGGGTCTAGCCCCTAAGAACCAAACAGGGGTCTCGCCCCTCCACAGTCCACTCACCCTCGCCTAACTACCCTGGTTTGCCCAGTAGGCCTAACAAGTCGGTGTAGGGTGTCTAGCTGAACCCCCGGTCCCATGGGGTGGCTAGCTCTCTCCCTACACTAGTAGCTCTCCCTGGTACTGTGCACGCGAGGGCCAAGAAGTTGGTATAGAGTGGCCAATCTTAACCCCGGGTCCCAACCCAAGGGCAGCTAGCTCCGTTCTGCACTAAACAGGGGGACAGCCGCTCTCCTTGGTACTCCGTACTCAAGGGCTAGCTCACTTCCCCACTCGCATTTCTAGTTGAACAAAGCATGTGTATCCAAAAATTTACAGTGATAAGGCAAATAGACTAGTATTAGGCTTTAGGAGTAAGAATGTGGTATCTCCATTCAGAACAGGGAAAGAAGCCTTATTTATGAGGTATGTGGCAGTGAGTACGGCATCCCTAACAAATGCTTAGGGACATTCATAGCAATAAGTAAAGTGTGGGCTACGTTAAGAATATGATGAAGCTTACACTCAACAACACTCTTCTATTGGGAAGTATAGGCACAAGATGTTTGAGGAATGGTGTCATTGTTGGTTAAGAACTCCTAAACATCCCTTTTTTATGAACTTAAGCGCATTATCATTGCTAAAAATTTTGATGCTCATGGAATAAAAATTTTGAATTTCATTAAAAACTTTGGCATTACGGTACTAATCTTTGATCGATCCTTTAACAACACTCAAGAAAGATGATTATAATCATCCACAAAGATCACAAAATACCGATAAACAGACCAATGACTTACTCAACATGGACTCCAAATTCACAATGGACCAACTACAAAGGTGACAAATTCCTTTTATTTTGTCTAGGAGGAAAAGGCGCCAGTGATATTTGCCAAAGTGGTAGGCTTCACAATCAAGGGAGGTTGATACAATAGACTTTGGAAACATCTATTGAAGCCTAGAAACAGATAGGTGGCCTAGACGATGATGCCATAGCTCAGGGTGATAGAGATAAATGCAGCATTGACAAAAAACTGAGTATCAATGTAATAATGATCATCCCTCTCAATCTCTCTACCAATTATTTTCCCTGTTCGGATGTCCTGGAAGAGAACAAAGTGCTCATAAAAAATTGTCCAGTAAGAAAGTTCCTTGCATAATCTATAAATTGATAACAAGTTCAAAGGGAACTTAGGGGTATAATAAACATCTGATAGTTGTAAAGAATCAGTGAAGTGAACATATCCAATCGTAGTAACTGGGGAATAAAACCCATTTGCTAATCGGACTGAAGTAACATTAGAAGATTGTTCTGAAGAGGTAAGTGCATCTTTCTTACTAGTGAGATAGTTAGAAGCACTTGAATCCACCACCTAGGAAGAGGCGACGAAAGTAGTAGCCAGATTGTTTGAAGAACTAGCCATAGCATGGGACGTTTTTGTATTTTGAGTAGTTGACAGTGGGTTGATTGCCGATGAAGTTGCAGAAGGCATGCATAGTCATCAGAGGATATAGAGGGGAGTCTAGGAGGGGCAAACTCCCCTGGAACTATTGCAATGTTGGCCGAACCAAGTTGGCCAAACTTGGCCCAACATCTCTCAGAAGGGTGGTTTGTTCGCTGGCAATGGACACTCTACTCATATGTACGACCTCGCCTTAGGTTGCAGCCATGACCGGGTTTAGAACTACTACATCCCCCAAAGACTGCAAAGGCATAGGTTTTTGTAGGAGGAGCACTAGGTGATGCAACCATAGATATTTGAATTTTTATGCCAAGAGAAATCTTTTGAAGCTGCCCATGCACCATCTGTAGGTCAGGAGTATCCTCTAAGGTTAGAATTCGGTCATGAGCAGGCATGTATTTGGAACTTAGATCATCTAGAAACTAATGCACCTGCCATGTTTGCCTTTGTCCTATCTGCATGTCATAGCACGATAGCTAGAATACATTCAGCTCTCAAATGGGGCTTCCATCTCAGTATAATAATCAACTAATTTTCAGTTGCCTTGGAATGTAGACTAGATTCAATGGTAGATGTCAGCAAGATGAGCATGATTAGACCTTTGAGAATATTTCTTTGCTAAGCTATCCCATATCTCCTTGGTGGTCTTCTTGTAGAGCAAATTTGTTACAATCTAAGGCTCAATACTATTCATCATTCAATTCATAACCAAGTAATTATCCTATTGCCATCTCTTAAAGTCTATAGATTAGGAACCAGGAGGAGTCTTGGTTAATGTGTAGAGATTCTTTTGACTACCGACAACAATCTTAAATGCCTAAGACCATAGTAGGTAATTCTTGACTCTGTTGAGCTTCATGGAGGTGCCTTGAATCACAATAGAGGTAGAAGAAGTCATGGGCTTGACTTTAAAAGAGGTAGAGGGTCTCGACATTGCCATGATGGATCCTAAGAATGCTCAAAAGTAGAAATTAGAACAACTACTTCACATATGCAACGAAACAACCTTCTAACAACAACTATGGAGCTTCACGAAGAATGCCTCAAGCTGCATCAACACCTATATGCGACCCAAGATGCAGGAGGACATAGGGGCATCAAGAGACCCTTTAGAAGGCTACTAAAGATCCCAATAGTGAGGAAGAATCACTGGTGGTACACTAGGTGTTGCTATAGGTGCATTTGGCGCTGCAGCTATCGACGTTGGCCTTAGGTGGTGCACTGGACGCTGCAGTAACAGGCAATGGTGTTGTTGTAACCTTCGGGTGGCATCGGGGGGCCTCCTTTGGTGGGGTGATGACGCTATAGGTTGGTCAAGGGTTGACAATGTGTGTAGAATCGACAAGAGTTGTTAGCGATGAGATGTTGAGAAGAGAAGAGAGGAGATTTCTATCTCTTAGGGTTTTGGTGGGGGAACGCTATCTGAGCATAAAGAGCCTAGGACTCACCCAGTTCTAATACTATGTTGGAAGGAAATAGAATGTCTTAATCGATGAAAAAACCCCACCCTTCTTTACATAAAGAGAGGTGTTGGGTAAAGTACAGGGAAGACCCAACAAGAAAATGTAAATAACATAAAAGACCCTAAATACAATAATTCTATTAGAAACAATGTGTAAGTTATTTAGAGTAAACACTTGTAATGCATTTTTTGCCTCTAGTATCCATGGTATAGATATTAAAATGTGTAGAAGAGAAAGGAGTGTTCAATTCACCAAAGAAAATGTTAGGCCTCTATATTTAGGGAGAGGCTAGGGAACAATCTCCTCAAAGAAAAATATAAGCAACCAAAACTGATGGGAGAAAATTAATGAACTAAATGAGACTTATCTCTCTACACTCCCTCTTAAGTTGGAGTATAGATATTGATTATGCTCATCTTGGAATATCATTGGTTGAAGGGCACATGGGAAGCGTCTTAGTGAATATGCTTGTCACTTGATTTCTTAAAGTCACATGTAAGGTGTAAATAAATCCCTTTTGGATCATGTCTTGGGTGTAGTGACAATCTACTTTTACATATTTTGATTTCTCATGGATGATTGGATTATTGGCAATAGAGTTACTTTGCTATTACATGTCATCTCCATAGGTCTAGATATAGAAATATGTGAGCAAGCCAAAGTACATCGAATCAATATGAGCTAGAAAATAGGTTGGGCCATAGCCCTATACTTAGATTCGACACTTGATTTAGCTACAACATTTTGTTGCTTGCTTCTCCATGTGACTAGATTGACCCACCAAATGTACAAAATTCGGTGGTGGTCTTCCTTTGGGACATCCTACACAGTCAATGTCTCGTATAAGCCACCACACCTAAAGAACAGTCATCGGTAAATAGGAATTTGTTAGGGGAAGTGGGATGAGAAGAAGAAGAGGGTTGAGCGTGACTCTGAGCTGGATTCACAGCTAGCTTGATGATAATTATAGGAGAATGGGAAGAGAATTAGGGAGAGTAGAGGGGAAATTCAGAGAGGAATGAAGAGGAGAAAAGAGAGAGTAGAGGCAATGAGACTGGAAAGGGGTTCGACATATACCACACGACCCCAAACAACCTTTGTTATTTAGTACTTTTACCAGTAGTAGTCCTAGCTGGGTGCTGCTATCTGTTGGTTGTTACAACAGTAAAAACAACCATTACAAATACCTCTTGTTACAAGAAAAGTAACTATTATTCCTTACGGAAGCCCTTTCTTGGTGAAGACTTTAGGTACCAAAGAATTACCATAGTTGCAGCTTAATGTACCCTCTTGAACTTATTTATAAACTAACTCTCTTGCTCATTATAGGAGTAATATTAGGTCGTGTAACTGTGGCATATAGTAGTTTTCCTAGCAGACACTTGAATTGTTTGGCATCACCTTGTCCTAATCATCATACAAATGCACACTTGAATCCATAGGATTAGAGGAAGGTTTAGCATTTAAACATGCTAGTCTCCTGAAGGTCTATCATGTACTACCCCTGAGAGGGACACCTCCACATGCATTTCGAGCTACCTCTATCCTAATAAAGAATTGGAATAACCTCAAGCCCTTTGTAACAAAGTGTCTGGTCAGAAACGCCTTAATAGTCTTATTGCCTTGTGCATCTATACTTGGACAATATGATGTTGTCTACATATACTAGCATCACTACAATTCCCTTGTTTGTCTTCTGTATGAACAGGGAGTGATATGTAGATGATCTCTTAAATCCAATCCTCTTGATGGCATCAAATAGCTTCTAGAGCCATGCACATGGACTTTGTTTGAGTCCATAAATTACTTTCTACAGTTTGTGGACTTTGATACACTTCTCTTTAGCCTCAAACCCAGGAGGTTGCTACATATATACTTTCTCTTGGAGATCGCCATAAAGGAATGCATTCTTAACATTTAACTGGTAGAGGGGCTTGTTGGGGTAGGTAGCCATAGAATTGGGTATCCATACTATGGATAGTCGTGATAGTAGGGAAGGTGTCAAAATAGTCCACCTTATACGTTTGAGTGTATCTTTGGCTACTGGCATAGCTTTGTGCATCGAGGAAGTGTAAAAATAGGTATTTTAAAATCGATGCCAAAATTCAATCGAGAAACGAAAATAAAATAAATACTCTAAATTGAAACCACGTGGGAGGAACTATTTTCCTCCCATTTCGGGGTCCCATGAGTATAAGGGATTTGTACCTTCATAGGTGGTGTTGTACAACACCACCTATGAAGGTACAAATCCCTTATACTCATGGGACCCCGAAATGGGAGGAAAATAGTTCCTCCCACGTGTACAACACCACCTACGAAGGTACACCCTACGTGCTGTCTCCTCAAATAAGTCTCGGCAATTTCTTGGACTCCCTCTCCACAACGGGTGGATGAGACCTCTCATGTCTTGGAGAGTTGATACCGGACGAGATCCATGAACGATTCGTGATCTCGGAGTGACCCCTCACTGTGATCCTTGAACACATGCCAAAAGACCCTTCAAAATGGACTAAAAGACTCGTCGTAGTTCTAGTAGGTTGACCAATCAGGAAGATAAGTGGACCTGCTATTGAAGGGGTGTGGCTGTTGCACAACCCCTGCTTCTTGAAGTCGCCCCATAGTAATACCCAGTTGACTTGCTTAGCAGCAAGGTGACATGCTACATGTAGCAGGTCAACCAATATTGAAATTGGTTTGACTTGCTACAACAGGGAAGCCTCCTGTTTGCTACTGTTGTTGGTGGGATTTGATATTGGAATCATTAGGGTTGCACTTGGGAGATATTTATAGGGTTTTCTCTACTAAACCTAATTTGATGGTGACCCTTAGATCTCCATCCAAGGGTAGGGATCTATTCCTACTTTTGACATTTGCAAGATTAGCCATAACAACCTTTGTCATGTTTTTATTAAGTACACAAAAATAACTTAATTACAATCCAACACTTGGATTCTTTCCTTAATCATATTAGGTGTAATTAAATGTCAAATGAAGTGTAATTTAAGTCCTTAAATCACAATTGATTTCTAAGAAATCTCCAAAATCATTATTAGTTTCATCAATCCAATAATGAAGCTTTAGGTTATATGGAAAATTAGCACAATGCCCTTGCAAGTATTGCAAATACTCATGATTTCTTCACATATGGAGGAAAATATTATCCTGAGGTCTAATCCCATTAGATAGACATCATTCTTTTTTGGATAATATTATTCTTGATATCTCCTTGTATCATTGGTATGAGAACGAAGACCAGAACCTTTTCTAAAGGTCATTCCTCTTTGCTTCTTGCTTTAAGTCTGATTAGGACTTTGTAACTACATGTGGAATTGTCGTTCCCAATATACGCGAAGTGAGTTTATGCCTCCAGTCTATTACATACACCTATGTAATAGACTTGTGTGATCCCTTCGAGAGATCATGCATCTTCTGTCCCTTCCCATATGCACTAGCTTTCTAGTATTAGCACTACAATGGGTGCATCTATTAACGGTCCACCAAATGCACATGTTTGTAAATAAAGACATGTCTATCTTAGGTCAATGGATACGTCTTCTACATGGCGGTATTGGAGAAGGATTTTTGCTATCTTCTATTTCATCAGGTTGACTTGTTAGCCTAACCTGCATAATAGTTCTTGAATCTCCATTTAAGAACATCAATTAGGCGATGACCTTTAGAGAAGGTTGCTATCCCAACTCAGATTGAAAACATATGATATAATTAGATGGTTTCTTGATATGATATCGGATCCTCTAAACTATTTAGATCTCTTAATCAACACACATTGGGTTTATTTGATTTGGCCAAGTACGTCACCTTATTCGTACTATGGGACTTGATTCATTTATTGAAAATCAAATAAATTTTTTTTACTCGGATGAGGAATGTAATCATATTATAACACTTAGAATGCTCACTTAGGATATACAAAAGCCAACATGAGGATGATACTTTACTGTGAAGACCTGTTTATAGCCTACTACAACTTTATTAGACGGAGGCTTAACAAGCCTCTAGGTTCCCCAAGAGATTAGTGTAGGTATCTTATCCTTCTTGGCTTGTCGCAACTTTGGATCAAGAAGCACCTCTTGATGAGTATCAGGTGTATATATAGTAGAGAGAGCATTGTTAGGATATCTAGAAATAAGCCACGTGGACAGGCCATGTGGCAGTCAGCAGGCCACGTGGATTGTCCACGTTGCAGCCTCTAGAAGTCCCAATAGGGCCAGCAGTCATGGGTCTTTGGACCCAAGTTTGGAGCTTTTTGTTTAGAGGTTAAGTTTTCTATTTTTTAGTAGATATGTTTTAGGAAAAGAGTTTGTGATTTGATTTAATTAGAGAGATAAGATATTTCCTTATGTGATAAGATCTTTGGTTTCTAAGAATAGGGATATGTTCTCTTTATAAAAGAGAGCCTTCCCTTGTAATTTCTTTTGAGCCAATCAATAATATTTCCTATTCATCAAGGCTCCTCTCTTCCTCTCTCCCTTGTTTCACGTGTGAGTAGCCCCCCACATGGGACTATTTTTCCCACGCACAAGAAGCCTCTACGCTCTGAACTATGTCAATTCTTGACTTAGTATCAGAGCCTTCGATCTAGGCTCCTTGTGTGTGTGGGTTATTGACCGCACGTTGGTGGTCCATGCATCCAGAAAGTCTTCCTTGATAAATCTGATGCCTTACGCGAAGATGGAATGCTATAGAAGATGGTGGAAGCCTCCATGACAGTTGGTGATGCCACGTTGTCAGGAAGAGAAAGCAAGATGGTTGTTCATGCAACCAAGAAAAAGAAGCTTGAGGATGATATTTATCAGAAGATATTTCTGTCCATATGGTGCCTTTGTATTCATTTTTTTACTCTTCAAAAGAGGAGGTTTTATCGAAACAAATGGTACCAAACACTTCAAAAAGATCAAATGAGTGGAGAACAAGCACTACGATGATTGCATCGACTCTGGCTCAAGAAGAAGAGGCACAGTGTAGCCTCTAGAAGTACATCACAACTTCATTGACTTCTCAACTTTCTTTTGGTGACCTTAGCTTGAAGAAAAGCCGATGGTCTTTTCTGGCTCATGAGCAAGGTGCCATACTTTTCCTAGAGGCATGTGGAACTCTAATGCATCGGGGAACACCAAGATAAAGGGCTTGACTCGTGCGTAGAAGAAGAGGCACGAAGACCATCCTCAACTCTTTAAGAAAAGAATGATGTAGCAATATCAAGTTTAGCAAGTCATCTATACTCGCATTTGGATAGCTAAAGTCTCCTTGACAAAATATTATGAAAAGATGAATGCATTATTTGAGGAGTTGGAGATCTATGAGCCACTATGTTGCAACAAGCACAGGGAGACTCAAGTTTGGCAATCCGTCAAGTTTTTATCGAGGTTGCATCCCCATTATCTATTAAGACTTCTGTTTTAATGAAACAAAATTATATTTTATTGTGAATTAATCTTTTAGGATTATGGTTGCACAAATCAAGTCAATTATCCTCCGCGTGAATCAAAGTGAAGATTTCAAAGAGTCAACGTATATTTTAGTTTGAATGTTTTGAGTCTAGAAATTATGTACGGAACGTTAAAAATGCTTTTACTATTTTTTAAGTCGTAAAATAAATATTTAGACAGTATTGATTGACCAAATATTAGAATTGATCCATCAAATCATTTGATCGATCAAAATAGGAAGATTGATCGACCAAACAAGCCTAATGGTTCAATTTTTTCGCAGTTTGATCGATCAAAATTAAAAATTGGTCGATCAATTTAGTTCAAATGATTTTTTTCTAACATTCTAACAATACTTCATTTTCACCTATATAGTTCCATGCCCCTCATTTCAAAACACACCTTAAACAACATTTCAAAGAGAAAAAATGCTTCCACTCCAATTATTTCTAGTGCTTTCAAGCCTCTACGCCTACAACTATTGAGATCCAAAGCACGTTCCTTTACGATTCAAGAAAGCTCAATTTGTTTTAATCTCACTGAGGTTCCATAGGAATTATTGTTATTTTCTTGATATTCTATTATTCTTGATGTTGGAATCCAAGTTGTCTTGGAAGTCCTGTTGTTCTTCTCTTGGTCAGGTATAAGAGAAGGCATTTTGTAAGAGGTTGTGCCACCCTCGTTCAAGTGGTATGTGATAGTGGATTGACTAGCGTTGCTTAGTCGGGAAAATCCAAAACTGGGAACAGAGGTTGTAGCCCTTAGTAGGGGTGGAAGTGATGCAGATGATGTAGGAAGTTGCGATCGGGAACAGAGGTTTCGACAAACTAAATAGATATTACATGTTCTTGTTTCCTAAGAAGAAGGGTACGAAAGCAATCCAAGACTTTCTACCGATTGCATTGTCGAACGCCGTGTACCTTATTGTCACTAAAGTCTTAGCCAATAGACTCAGGGATCTCCTTGGAGACTTGATCTGCCTCGTTTAGATGACCTTCATTCTAGGGGGAGGAATCCTGGATGGTGTTGTTGTTGCTATGGAGGCTCTGGCCACTTTAAGGAGGGAGAAGAAACATGTTTTTCTGTGTAAAGTCGACTTTAGCAAGGCAGTGCAGTGGGATTTTCTATGGGCTTCCCTAGTGAGGGGGGCTTTTCCACGACTTGGATTGATAGAATGAAGTATGTGATGATGAAATTCTTCTCAGTCTTGATCAATGGGAACCCAGCGGGAGGTTGGGTACAACCTAAGAGGGGAGTTAGATAGGGTTGCCCTCTTGCATCTATGCTATTTGTGCTTGTGGCAGATGCCTTGGCGAGGGCAGCACGTAGGGCCTGTGCTAGGCGTTTGATCAAGGGCTTTCTAGCTGGTGAGGACAGGGAGACGACGGTCCTACAATATACAGATGATACCTTGTTTCTAGTTGAGGGAGTTGGTCTGGAGGCTAGGAGGGTGAGAATCATTCTGGAACTTTTTGGCGAAGCATCAAGGCTACAGATCAATTATCAGAAATTGACCTTTGTCCCATGAAAGAGGTGGAGATGGTTGGTGGTGCGCTGGGAACAGATGTGGGCTCTTTGCCGTTGGTGTATTTGGGAGTTCCCTTGTCAGATCGGTGCCTCAGGATGCAAGATTGGATTCTTCTGCTGGGGAGGATGGAAAGGAGGTTAGTGGGTTGGTCTTCCAGACTTTTGTCAAGAGAAGGGAGGTTGACCCTGGTGAAGGCTATTTTGGCAGCCATACAAACTTCCTTTCAGTGTTCATGATACTGTGCCAAATTGAGAAGAAGATCTCGGGGTTGATGATGGATTTCTTCTGGTCTAATGCCGGATCGATAGGAATGGGGGTGAGGTTGGTGGCTTAGGAGGA
Source organism: Thalassia testudinum (assembly GCA_037157565.1). Classification (NCBI taxonomy): domain Eukaryota; kingdom Viridiplantae; phylum Streptophyta; class Magnoliopsida; order Alismatales; family Hydrocharitaceae; genus Thalassia; species Thalassia testudinum. Next base: position 10,633,009 of record JAZHRO010000056.1, read on the forward strand.
GGTCTGTCGGCCAGGAAGGGGGCTTGGGGGTTAGAGATGTGAACAAAGTGAATGTGAGGCTCCTTGCAAAGTGGATTGCCAGGTTGGTGGGCAGGAACAGGGCCTCTTTGGAGACATCATGCGGTGCTGCTACGACCCCTTTTGTGGGGGCCCCTAGAGTCCCCCCCTCCTGGGGCCTCCCACTTCCTCAGAGGTTTGGCAGTGGTGGTGTTAAAGGTGCGAGCTTTCTTTTCTCCTACCCTGGGGGAGGGGGATACCTTCTGGTTCTAGTAGGATGACTAGCAGGGGATCGGATCTATCCTCAGCGATAGGTTTCCCCGCCTCTTTGGGGGAGTTGTGGACCACTTGGCCATGATGGGGAGTTGTTGGGACTGAGCATGGTGCTCGACCTTTCGGGGGGCCTCTCCGACCAGAGGTGCAAGGATTTCCAGCGCTTATTGTAGGAGTTGGAGGGTTGGGTGTCGGAGGAGAGTGGTGATGCATATTTCTAGGGAGAGTTTTCTGTGGGGAAGGCCTTCCGCAGATTAGGAAATAGCTTGTCTAGGTCAGACGTTGATTTCTTGAGAGATTGTAGGCTGCTTTGGATGGCAGAGTGCCCACTGAAGGTGAATATCTTTGCCTAGTTGGTGAGGAGGGGGAGGATTATGACAAAGCGGTGGAGAGCGAGGTGGGTCTAAATGGATGATTTGAGGTGTCCTCTTTGTGAAGGGGCAGATGAAGACATCCAACACCTCTTTTTCCAGTGTTCGTTCATGGTGCAAGTCTAGCAGAAGATGAGGATCGACTGGATCGCCCATCAGGACACGACTAACTTCTAGTCCTCATTCCGCAGAGGGAATGCCCATGATGGAGGGATCACCTTTCGATAAAAAAAGGATAGGGTCAAGGTTTTGGCAGTGTTGTGGGGTGTATGGCTGGGGAGAAATGGGGTGCTTTTTAAGGGGAGAGACCCTATGTTGAGATTTTGTTTCGTCCATTTCCTCACAGGTGATGTTCTGGGGATCTGTCCTATAATCTGTGATGTAAATTGATTTTTGAAATGAAATGAATGTGGGTGGTTATCATTTGGATAACCGTCCTTTGGCTTTTCAAAAAAAATCCCTAAGCTGGGAAGGTTAGGTAGTGGTTTTTACTCGTAAGGATTTCCACTATAAATCATTGTGTATATTGTGGGATTATTTTTATTGTACCATATTTTTTTTACAATTGATATCATGCTTGATCTTGGGTTTGTGGCCAAATAAGATCCGTGTAGGTAGATTGTATCTTGACTTCTGACGGGAGGATGGATCTTGAGACCATCTTTTGCTGTCTTATTAAGATGAAGATCATCAAGGATGAAGACTCGGTGAAAAGCGAGGACTCTGCACTTGCTATCCCTTAGGCAAGTGTAAGGCGTGGACAAGGATGAGAACGTGGATCTTACTACGTCTATCTGAAGTGCTAACACTGTGGATGCAACAACCATCCGCAAGACAAGTGCTGGGAGAAGTTTGGCAGACCACCACGTGGGGCTACTAGCACGTTATGTGTGGACTCCCTAACTCATGAAGACCTTAAGAAGCTACGGGATCTACTTCGAGATGATAAGACGATGACCGCCATAGCGATGACTACTCAGGTTGCCATAGAGGCAACGACTTCGAAGATCGCGAGAGGTTTCACCGTTGACTTGTCGAAGGAGAAGACTAAGAGTGTGGCTCTTAAAGAAGAGTAGTGGGGTGTTTAGCCTCATAAGTTGAAGATCAAGTCATCAACCTCTCAGCCTTCGACTTGAGGGGGTGTTAGGATGGCTGGAAATAAGCCATGTGGATAGGCCATGTGGCAGTTAGCAAGCCACATGGATTGTCCACGTGGTAGCCTCTAGAAGGTCCAACAGGGCCGACGGTCATGGGTTTTTGGACCCAAGTTTGGAGCTTTTTGTTTAGGGGTTAAGTTTTCTGTATTTAGTAAACATGTTTTAGGAAAAGAGTTTGTGATTTGATTTAATTAGAGAGACAAGATCTTTTTTTATGGGATAAGATCTTTGGTTTCCAAGAATAGGGATATGTTTTCTCTATAAAAGAGAGGCTTTCTTTGTAATTTCTTTTGAGTTAATTAATAATATTTCCTATTCATTAAGGCTCCTCTCCTCCTCTCTCCTTGTTGCACGTGTGAACAACCCCCTATGTGGGATTGTTTTTCCCATTAACAAGGAGCATCTACACACCGAACTACGTTGATTCTTGACAAGCACAGATAAATTGTCTATACTAAGTAGATAGGCTTGCAATAGAAAAATACTTAGAGTTGAGATGCATAGTACACGACTAGGTGCCCTTTCGTAGGGTAATAGGAATATCAAGGCATCATCTCCTTGATCATCCGCCTTGGTTGGATTAAGCTGTTAGGGGCCCTCTAGAGTAGTGAGAACATTAATTGTCCTTGGTACATCAGAATTTAGATAAGTATTAGTGCTATTAGGTGTAAGTAGGGATTACTTCATGGGCAAATGAGGCCTCTGGCTTAAGAGGAAGGGGGTTGATAGAGATGTGAATGCAGTCGTTAAATGTGTCGTTGTAGCTTGTTTTTTGTGCTCAATCACAAATTAATATTAATGTTCTCAAATTCATTTTAGTCCATTGGTTAGCGATGAGGATTTGAGATTCAATCGTTTCGATCCTCAAGGAGGTGACATTTTAATCCACTCTCTTGCTTGAGTCATTCGCTCAATCTTTATTATATTTTTCTTTGTTTTCGTATTTGTCAATTTTTTTGGTCTTTTGACTAAGAGGAAGCAACAAAATGGAACATCAAGCAAGTAAACACTTGATAATCTTTATTGCAACACTATATACAACATTACACTATCGCAAAACATAAGAAGACACCTACAAATTGAAACCTAACTTACAACCTAAATGTTGGTTCAACCAACTTATACACTTGAAATGAAAATAATCACAAATACAAAATCAAGCACTGAGGTGGATTGGTGGTGAACACTTGGTGTGCATGTGTGGGAGATGGTGATAGTGCTCACGGAGGTGGTGAAGGTGATGGTGGCATGGGTATATTGATAGTGGAGTTGGTGTGGAGGAGATGGAGGCGATGGTGGGCATGTGGAAGTGGTGAAGGTGTGATGGTCGTGTGTTGTGACATGGTAAGGAGAAGCTCTTAGTGGTGGTGTGGATAGTGATGAAGGTGATAGTGGCGTGTGTGTAGGTGGTGGATGGAGTGTGGGATGGTGCTGGAGTTGGTGGTTGGCCAAGTGGTGATGGTGATGGTGGTGTGGACTTGGCGTGGAGGTGGCGAGAGTGAAGGGGGTGCATGGCTAGGTGGAGTTGGAGGTGATGGTGGCTGTGAGGTGGTGGTGAATATGGTGAGCTTGGCATCAGTGATCTAAATGACGACGGCATGCCGCCGGTATGCCGTCGACAAGGGGGTTTTCGGAGCAGGGCCATGCCGACACAAGGATGGTGTCAGTTTACAGGTAAACCGTCGGCATGCCGACCGTCTGCTGGGCAGGAAAGTTGGACGGAAACTTTTTTGGAAGAATGGAGCGCACCCACACATACACACATTTTTTGTCATATATCTTGATTTACTCGTCTCTCAAGTTTTAATCATTTCTGTTATTTCTGTTGGTATGCATCATACACACGTTGATTTTTTGTCATATAGGCTTAAATAACGATTATTTTTTGTTAAATATGTTTTTAATATCTTGATTTACTTGTCTTTCAAATTTTAATCATTTCTGTCGGCATGCATCGCCATGCCCTCGGCGTGACTTGAAATGTTATTTTTTCGGTCCGTCGAAATTGTCGAAATCTGCTATCAAAAAATGGGTATTTCCACGGCATGCCTTCGGCATGCCCACGAAATGCATGCCTACAATTTCATCGGCACGGCGTCGAAATCGGCATTTCGAACCTTGCTTGGCATGGATGTGAGGGTGGTGGATTAATGGTGTGTGTGTGGTTGTGTGGAGGAGATGGAGGTGTGATAATGGCGTGGAGGTGGATGATGGTGGATATGGGGATGATAGTGGTATGGGTGCGGTGATGGAGGTGATAGTGTGTGCGTGCATGTGTAGTGTGTGAAGAAGATCAAGCTCAGCAATAGTAATGATAACAAAAATGGAAGTAGCAACTAGATTAGTAAAATAAAAAGAAGAAAGAGATTAACCACCACGTCGGAATGTTACGAGGGTCATCAGCCTTTGTGTGGTGGTTTAATGGGCTAGGATGAGTCACTACAACACACTGAGTCACAATGCACTATGGTGGAGGAAGGCCATCATCTTGGCCATCCACCATGGCCATGGATGAGGAGCTCATTGGGGGGGGGGTGGAGTGGAGTGGAGAGAAAGGAGGAAGGGGGGGGGGGGGGGTCGGTTCCCATGGGGTCCCTTTTTATGAATGTGTGGGTATGTGTGCTAGTCTTAGGTAGTGGATTAGGTTAGGTGGTGGAGTAGCTTAGTGAATATTCTAGAGTAGAGGGTGCACAAGTGTAGGGTGATGTGGCATGAGGTGGCGCCACATGTCCCTGGTGTGATGATGTGGTGCCACATAGGATGATGACATGGCACCATAAATTGTGCTAATGTGTAGGCATTGTCTCATTAGGTTCCTAGGTGCATTGGGTTGGGGTTATTTAGGTGAAGGCATAGGTTAATTAGGTGGGTATTCGGGTGGATAAGTGTGTGGTTAGATGGGTTTATGTGTGGCTGAGTTCCATTTCCATCTTTATTGTTGCAGGAATTTTTTGATCTCTCTGTTGTGGGTCTTCTTATGTTTACAATTTAGCTTAGCTCTAGCTCCTGTGTGGGCTTGCACATATAAAATAATGTCATTAATATTGAGCCCATAAAATAGGAAAATTATACAATGTATATACAATATGCAGATGCATGAAATGCATGCAATGTGTGCTTCTATTTACAATGCAAGTTAGGTTTCTAACCTAATTTAAGCATTTTAAGATCTATGATTGCTGTGCAATCTTGAAATTGCTATCAAAGCCATCGTTAGGAATAGGAGTAGGGATAACTGTCTCATTCTTAGGAGTGCGATGATATGGGAGCTAGAAGATGAATAGTAAGGTATGGACTTGAAGGAGACGTTTGCAATTGACTTAGTGCTGCTGTCTAATAGGATCATAACATCTATACCTCTTCTGAGTCCTAGAGTACTTAACAAAAACCATAAGCCATCATGGCAACAATCAACAACAAGAACCAAAGGGTCTATAGCCATTGCTAGTAGGTTAGGATAGACCTCGATGATGATACCATAAGAGGAGCAATGTTGCAGTGTGGCTGGATTTTCTTAAAGAGCCTACATAATCCTTTCCAAAATGTAGAGGCATCTCCAGTGCCGTAAAAGTTGATAGTTGGTATTCAGTTGGTCAAGTCACTAAGGGGTAAACGGTATGCGAGGGAGTAGTCGGGGAGTACTCGATGGGGTATTATATATGTGTGTGTATGTGTGTGTGTGTATCAAGAAGAAAAATATACAATTAAATAAAACTAAATCATTTTCAAGCTCAAAATTATGAAATAAGCTATAAATCATAAGTTCAACGAAATAAAAGCACATGTTCAAAGTGCTGAAGCAGCCGAGCAAGACCGAGCAAGATAATAAAAACATAAGTCAATGCTCTGTAGAGAAATCGAGTGCATAGCTAGGCAAGTAGACCGATTACTTGACTGAGTAGTTGGGCCTATCGATTATGTGCTTGAGTATGGGTTGTTTAGTCAATTAGGGGATCGAGTAGTAGTCGGCCAACTACCCTGTCAACTTGATTGATTTTCACAACAGAGGGCATCTCTAACAATCATTCTTCTTCCATCACACTTAATTGTTCCTGTAGGCATTCCATTAGTGTTAGATATTTTAGGGCCAAATTAGTTAGAATTAGGTGTCTTATTATTCTTAGCCTTTCTTATTTTTGGTGTGTGAGTTTGTGTTTTATGATATTTCCTTGTATACCCTCTCTTTATATAAAGATGGCTAAGGCTTTCTTTTCAAAACACAAAATAATCAAAGTGATATTTTTAACTTGGTATCAGTGCATCGATTGTAGATCGGTGATCTGATATCCTACCAAATATCCACCAAAACATGATTTTTGAATCACCAATGTTGTGGTAATTCTTGAGAGGATGATTATATGGTCAAGGATGGATTGGGGATCTCCAACAACGTCGCACAAGGCTGAAATAGCTGCTTTCCTGACGGCGTAGAGTGGTGGCAGTGTTGATCTACAGGACTAAGTGGTGGCAGTGTTATTGCTGCTATCCCTAAGTGTGACAGTGGTGATGCGTGGGGCTGGGCTCCTCTCCCAAGCGTGTATGCTATTGTCTGAACTCATTTGTTTGATGGTAATTTTGGTGCTTGGACTTCTATCTCAAGTTGCATACATATGTTCATCCTTATGTTTGTTTTTTGAAGGACTATAGACAGTTTTCCTTAGTCATAGGTGTGCACTAGACTTGTATGGTCTATTTTTTAGGACTCCTCTTTTGTCATTTTTATGTTATGTTTGGTCTTGTACTGTTATTTACCCACATCTCTTATATAAAAAGGTGTAGGGTTCTTTTGGTTGAATATAACATATCATTACTTTCCACTTGGTATTAGAGTTCCAGTCTTATATCATGGCTTTGGTATCCCACCAAAGTAGGCCCTTGAAGCCCTAACCACCCAAACCCCCCTCCCTCTCCTCGCCGTACCGCTGTCGCTGATTGTTGCTGTTGCCGGTGACTGCTAGAGGCCACAGTAGCCTCTCCAGCTGCAACAGCCATTACTGTCCTCTCCCTGTAGTGCCTCCGGTGGCTACTTAAGGCACTAGTAGCAACCACCAAGGTCACCGCTAGTCTCCCACTAGCGTTGCAGGCCATGATCTGTTGCTCACTAGCCAGCAGAGGCATTGCTGGTGAGGGCCCTCTTCTAGCGACAATGAGGATGGGCAACAACCCCTTGATGGCTGCGCTAGGGTGATTCCCCACAACTTAGTGCTGTCTTGTTTGATTCCAGGGGCTCTATTGAAGCTCTTGGTTTGATTTCTGTCTTATGTATGCTTGGATCTTGTAATCAAGACGTTCAACTTCTGTTTCTTAGAGTTTTCTATTGTCTGAAATAAGAGATTCAACCTAATTTCTAGGTTTTCCTTCCTCTCAAGGCACGACAGCAATGTTTGAAAAATCTGAGGTGTCCTTGGATACTGCTATGGAGGTAGGGATGTATCAAAACCCGTTCTTTGTGTCCATCTCCAAGCTTGATGAGACCAATTATGTACGGTGGTCTTAGATGTTCCTCATGACTATAGAGGGTCATAATAAGAAACATATATTATTGGAGGTTGAACCTGCCAACAAGACAGGAAAATATTTGACATGGAAGAAGGATAATGCAATGGTGTGCTCCTGGATCATGAATATAGTACAACCCTGGATTGGAGATGGAATCATGTATTATAAGATGATCAAACAAATGTGAGAAATTTACATGACACATACTCCCATGAGAAGAATTTTAGTAATGTTTTCCAAATTCACCATGATATAGGAAGCCTTAAACAGGAGGTACAGTCACTTGCTCAGTATTATACTTAAGGGACTCCTTGAGAAATATAATGCTTCTCATCCTGTGTGTACTTGTGCCAGCTAGAGGGAGTATCGTCGGGAGTATGATGGACCAGAGTATGATGGAGCAGGTTCTTAGATCTTGGCTCTTTCTAAGCTTCCTTCACTGGAGGATGCTTATAGTTGACATAGTAGGATTGTGGTGAAGCAATCCACTATTGATACTCTTAGGTAGACGGAAACTTTGGTAGCTTTTAGAGGTCGTGGAGGATGTGGAGCTCTCTCCATTCGTGGCAACGGACGTGGACGTGGTCAGCCTAGTAGCCCCGGACTATGTGTACCTTTTGTGGTAGAGTTGATCATGTGAGTCTACATGTTAGATCAAATATGGTAGACCTCCTATGGCTAATCAGGTTACTACTTGTAAGGATAGTCAGACATGGTCACCTGTGCAGAATATGATGCTGTTATACAAAGACTCTCAGTTGACACAGGATTCTGCTCCTACTACAGATAAAACAACCTTTTCCTCCTCCTTAGGTAATACCCTTTCCTTTAGTTTATATAGTGGATCTTCAAGTGGTACCATGTGGCTGGTTGACTTAGGTGCATCTAGGCACTTGATTGGGGATCATTCTTCTTTTAAGATGTTGTCTGTTCCCCCAGGTCAAACAGTATAGGTTGCAGATGATTGCCTCGGGTAGATGGACAGGGGGATGTTGTGGTTACCTCCACTCTTAGATTGCCTAATGTTTTGTTTGTTTCTGATTTTCTGATTAGCCTATTGTCTGTTAGTAGAATTACAAAGGATCTCAATTGTTGTGCTATTTTTGATGATTCTAGATATACATTTCAGGACAAACTTATGGGATGACGATTAGTGCCAGCCATTAGGAGGGGGTGCTTTTGCAGCTTCTTGTAAGGGGGAGGTTGCTTTTACTGCTAGTATAACATTACAGTGGCATCGAAGATTGGGACATTTTTCTCTGGATAGGCTACACCGAGTGATACTGCACATCAGTCCTGCTAAGATCCTATGCGATGCATGTTATATGAAAAAATATCATCGATCTACATATTTTACTAGTTCTTCCTTGAGTTCTACTACTTATTTTGATTTAGTTCACATGGATGTATGAGCTCTTAGTTGTACTCTTGATAGACTAGGACATCATTATTATTTGGTGATAGTTGATGATTTTTCTAGGTCATCCTGGTTATTTTTGCTTAAGAATAAGTTAGAAGTTGATGTAATTGAGACATTTCTTATGCAAATAAAGACTTAATTTTTTACGGTGATTAAGAGTGTCTGATCTTTTGTACCTTTAAATTGGTTGCTTTCTATTGCATAAGTGGGATTGTACAGCAAACCACTTGTCCACATACATTGCAACAAAATGGGATTCCAGAAAGAAAACACTACCATGTTTTGGATGTAGCTAGGACATTACTAATCCACCATAATGTACCATCTTTGTATTAGGGGATGTAGTTCTTGATGCATGTTATTTGATTAATAGAATGCCTAACTCAGCTTTTTAGGAGCAGATACCTTGGCAGATCCTTTATCCTAACAGAAACTTGTTTCACGTGTTAGTTCAACCTCTCTTAATTATGTTTTAATGATTTTACAAAATACCTAAAAGAAAATTAAAAGAGGATAAAATCACTATTTTTCTATCTTTATTATAACCCCATTGTATGTCGTTCATCTCAGATCTTAAAGACAAGGAACGAAGGATGAATATGTCATTAGTCTAGGTCTTAGGGTCTGATGTATAAATCTTATAAAGAGTTGTAATTTTGTATTTATTGAGTCCAGATGTGTTGTAAAGAGCCCCTCTATAAATATAGGATCTCTCGAATTAGGCTTTCAACACTTGGGCAAAATCTATAGATAAAATCCTAATATGAAAATAACATATATCATAGTATCAAACGTCTGACACTTTACCCATACGTCTGAAATAGAAAGTTAAGTCGTCTGACATATAGATTAAACTACCAAATACTCTATGTGCAGACTTAGGAAATTAAATACTTAGGTGTTGAACGACCAACCCTTACCTTAGACGTCTATAGGTCTATTTAGATGTCTGATCATACTTCCAGTTGTCCAAAGACACTACCGTTTAGTTTAATTAACCCAAATCTCCTTATCTCAGAAATCATATCCATATAATCCAATTGTTGAAGATTTTTTACCCTTGTTTCAGACATTTATCCAGACGTCCAATAATGGAACGTTAGGCCTAAAATCACTTAACGTGATTTTTGTCAGACAATCATGATCTTGGATTCTCAAGAAATCCACGGCTCGAGTATAAAGAGACGTTTGACCTCTATAGACTAGAACCTTGCTTGGATCTGATTGAATCTAGGAACAAACCCACATCTCATTAGACGTCCAAAAATATAATAAGATGTCTTAAAATAGTACATCAAACGTCTGACCCCTAGAAACTAGAACCCTGTTTAGATTTAATTAAGCCTAGTAACTCTGACCTTTGATATCAGACGCCCAAAACTTTACATTAGACGTCTAATCAGACATCTGACCCATATTTTAGACGCATGATTCTGTTGTTAGAGAATTTGATTCCCTGATTTGATTTGGATTTTAACCAAATCAATTGGAAATTGTCCTTAATAGCCATGGGGAGTCTCCAAAGCCTTCCTGAAGGTTTTTTTGAGGCCTATATATACTCCTTAACCCCTCTTTGGTTAGATACACCAATTAGAGATAATCCACAAGCAAAAACTCTAGCTCTACCCACTTTCATTGCCCTACTATTGTGCAACTCTCCTAGGCATACACTCACTCTTTTATTGTTGTGCTGCTGCCATCATCCTTAGGGAGTTCACTCACCCTTAGTTGCTAGATTACTTTCATATTTATTTGGGGAGCTCTATAGGATGTCTTTCATTTTCTTCACTTTGTTGTACTTGGGTATCCAGCCTGTCAGATTTTCGTCTCTTCCTTGTGAAGGGAGAAACCTCTGGTTAGGGATCGAAGGTGGGATTTGTATTTAGGTACAACACCCTCAATACAAATAAGGTTGACTTGGTGATTGAGAAACCTCTGTTTAAGTGGTGTAAATAATAGATTGATCACTTGGTGATTGTAAATCCTAAGTTAAGGTTGACTTAGGTGATGGTTTTCTTCTAATTTGGGTTTCCACCTAAAAATCAATGTGTTATGTGTGTGATTCAATTTTTATTTACTTATTATATTTCAATTTCACTATTCACCCCCTCTAGTGCAATTTCAGTTGGTATTAGGGCAGGTTCTCGCATCTTAGGAGTAACTTCTGTGAGAGATCAAATGGAGGGGAAAGCCATTTCCACTAGCTAGACGAAGGGATAGTCCACCACCCATCCATTACTCTTCGACGGAAGCAACTATGCATATTAGAAGTTCTGGATGAAAATGTGGCTTCAAGCCAACGACTTCTTAGTTTGGGAGAAGTGTGAATCTTGCTACGAGATCTTCAACAAGCTGGAGACGGGATACATCATAGAACAAACACATCATCTCAACCTTAACACCAAAGCGATGAACTCACTTTTTTGCGCACTTAGCTCGGAGGAGTTTAACCGTATCAGCTAATGCAAGACTGCCTTCGAGATTTGGAGGACTTTAGAGGTAATTCATGAAAGTACGTCTAAAGTCAAAACCTCTAAGATTAACCTTCTATCCCAGGAGTTGGAAGCTTTTACTATGAAAGAAAATGAGAGACTTGGGGACATATATACCTGATTCACATTGATTGTGAATAACCTCAAATCTCTTGGAAAAACTTTCATCCAAGGAGAACTTTAAGCCAAGCTTCTTCGCTCCCTTTGACCGGAGTGAGAGCAAAAGGTCATGGTAATAGAAGAAGCCAACCAAGTAGAGGATCTTGATATGGATGATCGACTTGGGAATTTAATGGCATACGAGACCAAGATGGACCAAAGACGAAACTTGATCACACCTGAGCCGAAGAAGACCTTGGCCTTCAAAGCAACTTTGGATGATGAGGTAAGTATCGATTATGAAGAGTTTGTTTTATTGGCTAAGAAATTTAAGAAGTTTCTCAAGAATAGGAGAGATATCAAGTGAAAGAAGAAGGAAGATGAGCCTCTTGTATGCTACAATTGTAAAAGGAGAGGCCACATGAGTAAGGAATGTCCCTTGTTAAGAAGGGATGAAGAGAAAAAAGGCAGGAAGATAATAGGGCATACGAAATTTTCCAAGCCAAAATCTTTCAAGAAGAAGACATTCTAAGTAAATTGGGATGACACAAGCTCCGAAGAAGATGCGGATTTAAATGAAGAAACTGCGTGCTTGGGTTTCATGGCAATAAGTGAAGACCCCAACTCTGGATACGACTTCGAGGAAACCAAGGTATCATCTTATACTATTGATTAATTATAAAATGCCTTTGATTCCTTATATCTAGAGTTTAAAGAGCTTAAGAATAAAAACAAGTCATTGAAAGTGGAAAATCTAGAAGCTAATGAAGTAATTAAATACCTTAAGGAAAAGAACTTAGCTCTCACTAGTGAGGCAACTTGATTATATATTCAAGTAGGAAACTTGACTATTGAAATAGAATCATTGACAAAAGATTTGTATACCGCAATGAGTAAATAAAAATTTCTTGATAGGGAGTTATTTGACAACATACATGTGCTTGAGAAAACGAACTCCTTTAAAAGAGATGAAAATGGATTGCTAATATTTGAGATTAGAGGCTTAGAGGATAAAATAGATAAAATGAAAATGGAAATAACTCACCTTAGAGAAAAGGAAATCACTTGTTTGAAGACCTAGCCAAATTTACTAAGGATAAGGCAAGCTTGGACAAGCTTATTGCCCATTAAAAGCCTATCTTTAGCAAACATGGACTAGGTTACTATGGGGTTAGTAGTAGCCAAAATGTGCTGGAAAATGATTATCTCACAAAAAGGACTACTAACAAATCCAGATCCACACTAATGTGGATACCCAAAAGGAAACTCAAACTTTGTTTTGTAGGGTTCAAAAGAGATTATAATGTGAAGAATTGGGTCTATAGAATGAAGGACAACTCAAACAAGAAAGACTTAAGAATTTTCAAAGTCACCAAAGGAGGTCTTTTGTAGGAATATGAAGAGCTACAAGGAGGATGGTGAAGAGACAACCACCAAGGAGGCCGATGGGTGTTGGACTCAGGGTGTTCCAAGCATATAACGGGAGACAAGCACTTATTCTTGAACCTCCAACCTATGGATAGGGGAACAGTCACCTTTGGCAACAACCATAAGGGTCATATTATTGGTCTTGGTAAGATAAATAACCCTTCTTCCCCTATTTCAAATGTTTCTTTAGCTAAAGGACTAAAATATAACTTGTAAGTGTTAGTTAAATTTGTGATAAATGATATAAAGTAATCTTCGCTTATAAGATGTTTGAAATTATGTATGCCTTAACCAATAAAACCCTTCTTAAGGGAACTAGATATAAAGACATTTATATTGTAGAATTTGATAAAATGAAACTTGTGAATGTTTTGTTGTAAATGACGAAATAAATATTTGGCATGGGAGATTAGGATATGTTCATATGAGGTTAGTTCACAAACTAGCCAAGCATGAACTAGTTCAAGGTCTTCTTAAAAAGAAACTTATAGAAGACTTTACTTGTGTTTCATGTAAATTAGGAAAAATCATGAAATCAAGCTTTAAAAACAAAGAAGTAATTTCTACATTTAGACCTTTAGAATTACTTTACCTAGATTTGTTCATACCAACAAAGTATGAGTTTTAGTGGATACAAATATTACCTTGTCATTGTAGACGATCTCTCGATTTTCATGGGTCTCCTTCTTAAGATCCAAAGATGGAGTGTTTTCCATATTTTCTATTTTTTGTATGAAGGTTCAAACTAAAAAAGGCTACCATATCATTTGGATTTGTAGTGATCATGGGGGAAAGTTTGAAAATTTCTTGTTTGATAATTTTTGTCAAGGGTATGATATTGTTGATGAGTTCTCTTTCCCCCAGGTACCTCAACAAAATGGGGTAGTCGAGAGAAAGAACTGCACCATTCAAGAGTATGTTCGAACATTGCTCAAAGACTTCGGGTTATCGAAGTACTTTTGGATCGAGGCGATTAACACGACTTGTTATATATTAAATCGCATCTTAATTTGATTCGATTAGCGAAAAACTTGCTTTGAACTATATTATAGGAGAGTACCCAAGATTAGTTATTTTAGAGTTTTTGGATGCCAATGCTTTGTTTTGAATATTCGCTCTAATTTAGATAAATTTGATGCCAAAGGTGAAAAAGCTATTTTTGTGGGTTATTCTTCATGTAATAAGGCATATCAGGTTTTTAACAAGATCACATTAGTCGTAGAGGAGACCATGTCTCTTTCGATGAATCACCCAACTTTTCTTCTATTGACTAGGTCAACGTTGAAGATGATGATGATTCTTTTATTGATGTGTTTAATATTGACCAGGTCATATCAGATTTAATTGCTCTTTCGGTCTTTTCGCCTTTGTATCTCAAGTTGAACCGAAGAGTGTTGATGAAGCATGTTTCGACGAGCCTTGGTTGATGGCTATTCAGGAGGAACTCAATCAATTTCAAAGGAATGAAGTTTGGGACTTGGTACCCAAGCTCGGAGGGCAAACATAATAGGAACTAAATGGGTATATTGGAATAAGTTGGATTAATCCAGTACAGTTATTCGCAATAAGGCTAAGTTGGTAGCATAAGGTTATAATCATGAAGGGATGGACTTCAATGAGACCTGTGCTCTTGTAGCTTGACTTAAGTCGATTCACATGCTTCTTGCTTATGCCATCTTCGTTGGCTTCAAGCTCTTTCAAATGGACGTTAAAAGTACCTTTCTTAATAGTTTTGTTAAGGAGAAAGTTTTTGTAAAACAACATTCTGGTTTTGAGTTTCATGATAAATTATATTTTGTTTACAAGTTGAATAAAGTATTATATGGGCCAAAACAAGCTCCTAGAGCTTGGTATGAGAGATTCAAAGCCAATTCTACATTTTTTTTTGCAAGTAGAGAATTTATACATTATTTATCAAAAGAAAAAGAAAATAAATTCTATTAGTTCAAACTTATGTAAATGATATTCTATTTGGTGCTACTAATGAATCCTTTTATGGAGAATTTTCTAAGTTATTGTAGGAGGAATTTGAGATGAGTTTGATAGGTGAATTCAAGTTTTTCTTGAGTTTACAAATCACTCAACTTGAATTCAGGACCTTTGTGTGCCAATCCAAGTATACAAAAGAGATGCTCAAAAGGTTTGGAATGGAAAAAAGTAAATGTAAGAAACCTTCCATGAGTGTTACAACTTCTCTTGATATGGATGAATTAGGTATGCTCGTAAATCAAAAAATTTATTATGGTATGATTGGATCCTTGCTTTATTTAACTTTTAGTAGGCTAGATATCTTGTTTAGTAGTTGTTTTTGTGCTAGATTTCAATCAAATCCTAAGCAATCACACTTAAATGCCGTTAAAAGAATATTTAGGTACTTAGTTGATACAACAGATTATGGCTTGTTCTATTCTAGGAGTAGCAATTTTAGCTTAGTTACATATAGTAATGCGGACTATGCAGGTAGGACTGATAGGAATAGCACTAGTGGGACATGCCAATTTTTGGGCGAATCACTAATTTTGATTTCCAAAGAAGTAATCTAGTGTAGCCCTATCAACCGCAAAGGTTGAATATATAGCCGTTGCTCTAGCATGTTCCCAAGTTTTATGGATGAAAAATACTTTAAGGGATTTTGATATGAAATTTTGTAAGATAAAAATTTTATGTGATAATACTAGCGCTATCAACCTCTCGAACAACCCTGTATATTACTTATGTACAAAACATATTGATGTTCTACATCATTTTTTGAGGGACAATGTACTCAAAGGGGAAATCGAGGTTGAATTTATTTGTACTGAATTGCAGTTGGTTGATATTTTCACTAAACCCTTAAACTATGATCGTTCTAATTTTATCTGTAGAAAGTTGGGCATATGTAAGCTCACCGATATTTGAAGGATCTAGTGAGTTGAGTTACTCTTGTCTGCAATGAACAATGAAGGAATGTTGATTTTATCAAGTTAGAATTCCTTCATTTGACTTCCAAACGTCTTAAGTTTCAAAATTAAATGTTTGACATTTTCTATAGACGTTGAATCGACTAAATAGGATTAAACTCAAAATCAATAATATATTGTTTATCAGACGGTCGGACCTATGTCTAGACATTTGTGTCTCTCATCTGATCAGATTGTCAGATGACTAATCTGCCTCAAGTTTTGATCACAGTAGTCCTTGTACTCTGGAATCAGATGTCGAATGTTTGGCTTGGGTGTCTTATCTGTCGTCTGATTGAAAATCAGATGATAACCTATAACTTAAGTTCAAATCTAGGAGTCCTTGGAATCAAAGATTGGACGTTTGATTGTTATGTCAGCTGTCTGATCTATTGTCTGATCCAAAAATCAGATGACAACCTATAGCTTGAGTCCAAATTCAGGAGTCCCTGAAATCAGAGATTGAACGTCCAATTTTCTGATAGATGTTTGATTAAAATATCAGACGACAACATGGAAAGGGTTAAAATCCCTAACTTTATTCTCAGACGTCTAAGACCCTCTCCAAACATTTGATTTTGGCAAAAATTGACTCTGCGCTTCTGATTTGGGGGTAGTTTTTTTATTTAATTTCCCCCAACTTTGGGGGGAGTCTTGCCTGGCCCCTTGGGGTATTTAAACCCTTTCTCTTGTGTCCCAAATCCCTTACAACACTTAAACCCCAAATCCCCCAAACCAATAGCTGATGGCTCCCTCCTCCCTCGATGCCTTAGGTCCGCTAATTGACAGTCGCCTAACTTCGACATCCGACGACTGGCTCCCCTTCCTCCCTTGTGTCAGGGGGAGCATCCTCCCTTAGGTATACACCCTTGTTCTTCTCTTCCACGGATTTGGTGATTTGAGCCGAATTTTGACCAAAACCCTTAATGGGTTCTTGAGTATCCTTCAACATCAGTTTACCCATGGTAGAATACACTTGATTGATGCATGAATCTTGACCTAAAACCATGTCTAGGCTTACCTCTCTTAGAGCTTTTTCCTTAGGTATAGTTTTAGGGCATTGGTGCCCTTATACTTGATCCCCAAATCGATTTGAATGGATGATTTTAATGATGCTCGATGGCAAGTTGTATTGCTCAGATATTTTGAAGCCTAAACATCGTGGCTTGAACCACTGGCATACTGCCATATAATCCTTGATTTTGGCAAGTTGTATTGCCCTATGCCATTCAAGCCCAATATGGTTGCTTGAAGAATTGGCATATTGCCCACAATGATATTAAATGGTTTCGATGTTTGTTTTAGTGGATGTATGATGGTAGGTGTGCTGCGCACTTAGGATAGATAAATTTCTTACACAATTATTGAATGGTATGCCCATTTGTTTTGCAGGTAACCCATTAAACCCACTTCCCTTAAACTAAACCTACCCACCCATCCACTATGCCTCCCTGTAGGAAGTAAACCGAAGGCTCCTCGTCCTCCCATTTCCAATTCACTTACTTACCGGATCGGCTTAAGAGCGACACAGCTAGGCAACGATTTTGTAGGTTTGTGAATACTCGGGTATATAGTTTGGACTAACTTTGCACATTTAAACCTATGAGAGCACTTTGAGACTCTCCATCTCTTTCACTATTTTGACCGCTAATTCCATTCTAGCTTCGGATGCCTTGGTGTATTCCCTGACTTAGTTTGCCTTTTCTATGCCAACATGGTTGAGGATTATAGCACCGACTAGCTAGAGCTATACTCTACCATGTTTGGCAAGCATCTCACTTACGGGTGTACACGGGTCAGGTTGGGTCGGGTTAGGACTCAACCTAAACCCAACCCATAGTTCTCGGGTTGGGATTTTTCCAACCCAACCCAACCCGTTACACTACTGAACCTAACCCAACCCAACCCATAAAAATGAGGTCGGGTTGGGTCGAGTTGAGTGGGTTGTTGACTAGTCAAAGGATTCAAAACTTATGCTTATCTCCCTCATATTTTCTCTGTCTTTCATATTTAATAACAAAATATTTTAAACTTATAAATAATTTATATCGTTTAAAAAAGTGAATAAAATAGGTAAAAAAAAACTTGATAGTTGTCTAATAGTAATTGTATCTTTCCTATAGAAAAGTAAACACATATTACAAGATGATTATCTTAGCCATGTAATTTTTTTCATAGATATATGCATTCAAAATAAAGAATTAGATGAGAATCAAAGTAATTTTTTACTAGTAAGGGAAAAATTTAAGATATACGTATGGATGCCTTTTAGTTTTGTCTAAACAAAGAATTATATGATAACCTAAATAATGATGTCTAATTTAAGCATCAAAGTTTGAATGCCTATGTCAAAGTTTCAAATAATTTAGGCTAAGTTAAGGGAAGGAATAGGGGGAGGAGAATAGCCGAGAAATGGGGTGGTGGCTATTGGCTATAGTGAAGGAGGATGGCTGATGAGGGGGTGGTAGGTTGTGTGGTGATGGTGGTGGTGGTAGTGACTCTAGTAATAGGCTAGGTGGATGGGAAGGTAGAGAGGATGGTGGATGGTCGGTGAGGGGTGTTGGATTGTGTGGTGGTGGTGGATCGGTGGTAGTGGGGCAGCGGTTCTGGTAGTAGGCTCAGGCTGGGTAGAGGGAAGGTAGTGACGACGATGGATGGCTAATGAGGGGATAGTGGGTTGTGTGGTTGTGGCTGTGGCAGTGGCTTTAGTGAAGGGAGGTGGTGGCTATCACTAACGTAGAGGAGGAAGAGAGGAGGGAGGAAGATGCTAATCTCGAGTGGTAATGACGAGAATAATGGCGCCAATGAGAAGAGAGTTGCGAGAGAGGTCGGTGGCGATGACGAGAGAGGAAGCTCGATTTAGGGCTTACGAGCGGGAGGGAAACTGAAAAGAAGTGCATGATGGAGAGCACACAGGGAGAGGGAAAAGTGAAATTGAGTGGTGTACGTTATTTGCGTGGGTTTTTTTTTTGTCTTCTTTCAAGTTTAAATAAGGTAGCTTTTTTCCTTTAAAATTTTAATGGATACTCTCGTGTGTGTATATATTCGGTTAAATCGGGTTGCGGGTTGGGTTTATTAAACCTCAAACCCAACCCAACCCATTTTCTATCGAGTTGGGAAAATCTCAACCCAACCCCCCAATATAAGTCACAACCCAACCCAACCCCCAATTTGAACCCAACCCAATTGGGTTGGGTTCAGATTGGGTTTGGGTTAAACTCGACCCGTGCACACCCTTAGTCTTACTATCACTTATGACTACATCTCCGAACTTCTTATTCCAAATGTTGGCAATGACTTTGAAGATATCCTCCACGAGTATGACTTTGAGGAAATTAATCAAGAATTGGTTCTCCCTAATAAATACGAACTAAATCTTGGTACCTTGCCTTGCAAAACTCTTAAACCCCTACCTTGACTTCTATCCCGTGTCTTTGGTTTGGACCTCTTCAATAAGTTAGGAGGCTTTGACTACATATCCTACCAACATAAGGTGCTCTTATTCACGGCCGTTCGCTACATCCCTTTCAATTATTGTCGTCTCAATGTCTGCATAATGAATGAGGATCATTCGGCCTTACTCCCACTTGGTTCCCTCCTTTCCAAGATCTTTCATAACAACAAAGTTCCCACCTTTGACCAAGTCATAGATAAGAAGGTGGAACCTTATAATCGGGCCACTGCTGCTAAGATGAGAATTCTTGCAGAGCAACTCAACCCTGATGATGAGGATGAAGAGGATGAGCTCCTGCCTTAACCATATCTCTACACCTTGCACCAGCTTTGACGAGACATGGGATCTCGCTATCGACTCCATTACCGATGGGATTTCCCTTCTCATGCGGCCCACGAGCGACATCTATTCTTATCTGGGTAACATGCACTCGGATATGAATGAGATGCGCGTCGACATCCGCAGCTAGCAGATGGGTCAGGGTCTAGCTCGTCGTCGCCAATGTCAGGTGATGTAAACACGTTTATATCACATAAACTGTCTATTTTTACACATTCTTAGACAGAATTGCATCATATATTATAAATATTACATAACATGCATCATTTTGCATTTAGGTTAGATTGTATAAAGTTTAGGTTAATTTTCTCTTTTTATGGTCAGGTAATAGGGCGATATTCAATTGGGACATCAGATTAAAGATCCAACTGTACAGATCTGATCAGGACGACGATCAGAGTTCAACGACTCTAAGATCACCCTGATCGGACTTCTGTAACATCAGATATAATCTGAGGAAGGTCAGAGATCAATGGCCAAAATGGTGTAAATCCACACTTCAGATGATAGATCCGACTGCACGAATGGGTTCGGATCGACGATCGCAGCCTAATGGCATGACAATTGGTCAAATCCGACATCCGTGGCACCATCTACAAGACATAGAAGATAGACGTCCAAGATGGCACCACGTGGCACCATCCCAGCCACCCAATCGGCCCAAGGACCCGCCGCTGCTCTCACTCTCCTCAACTGCGCGGACTATCTCAGCCATTGGATCAAGATCCAATGGTTGAGAGAGCTTGCACCTAAAATCAGCGTCGTGCCTCAAATCGCTGCATAGCACAGTGGTTAAGGCACTGCCCACGCAAGGAGTGCAAGCTTGATCGCCCGCATTCGCCTCTCCTCGCGCAGATGAGCGCGATCTCGACCACGTGATCAACTGTGAATGGCCGGGATCTTCCAATCAGACAGACGCGCAATCGGACGTGGTTATGCACGCGCGATCACACGTGCTTTACGCTCGAAGCTGAAGTGGGTGAGGAGCGTTTTAAGCCATCCGATCTTCGATCGGATGGCTAAGAATATGCGTACGTGTGCGTGCGTTGGGGCACGGGGAGGAGGCATGGCGTGCGCGGCACCTACGCCCACGATCTGGGCTTCAATGACGGTTTTATCCGTCACTAAGACCTTTGATTTAATGTTTTAAAGTGTAAAAGACTTATTTGCCCCCTCTAATCTACACCTATATATAGCCCTACGACCCCACACTTTCTTCATCCCTTCCTCTTTTCTCTCACCCCCTTCAAAGTTCTAAGAGTTTGTCCCAAACCCAGGATGCTCCATTAGAGTTAAAATTAGAATTTTTCCACCTTCTCCCTCCTTCATGGAGCATCCCGCAGTTGTCTTCTCATTCAATTTGGGAAGTGGATCCCACGATGACGACGTCTGGCCTTGCCCCCGGTTCTTCCCATTCCGTTCTCCTTCCCGCTTTGACCTCCATTTTCCAGGTGTTGCCCCGTCCGGCTCGTCTTTCAAGTAATCGTCGAGGATGATACTTCTCTCTCCATTTTCTTTACCGCTTTCTAGAGTAGATTTACTGCTTTCTAGCGTAGATTTCTTGCTTTCTAGTTATAATGATTAGTATAATTAACATTTGATGATGAAATCTATGTTTATTCTACTTCTTTTGTCTTTATTTGTAATATTCTCTCTTTTCTATTTATTATTTGTTAAATAGATAGCTAGTTTTTGACTAGCTAATCTATTTCGTGACAAAGAAAGAAAATGCGTATTTTTAATCAAACGTCCACCTCCTTATGTTCGACTTGTAATTCTTAAAGTTTTGGTATAAATTTATTTGTTGACGGATTTCTTCGCAAATCATACTACGATGATGAGTTTTCAAAACTCAATCCCGTTTGCATATGTCTTTTGCTTAAACATTAGGATCGTCAGAAGTAGAGCCTTAGATCGGATTTTTCACTTTCTATTTTTCCTTTGTTTTAGTATGGTTGGCTCTTTGGTTGTTTTTTTCTTAGCTTGTATTAAGGGGCTTCAACCCTCTACTAGTTACTTAGATGGGAACATAGCCGCGGATTAGCATACATTTTTATCTAGATGCTCTCTCTTCCCTTTTTATATGTATCATCATGTTCCTTGATATTGCTAACAAAAATTCTATATATGCCATGCTACCTTCAAATTCTTATGCTAGTTCATTATTCCTCTTAAATAATGTTTGTTTGTGTTTTCTACATGCAAATACTACTTTTTCATTTTTTGCTTAGTTCAACCTATTATACTTAGTTTTGATGATGCTAAAAAAGGAGAAAATCTTAGGATAATCAAAACTATTTTCCTGTTCAAAATCGTTGTTTGTGTGAGACACAAATTCCCATTCATAAAATTTGATATCTCACAAACACTTGACTATTTCAATAAGATTCATTAAATAGTGCTTCAAGTACAAAATTAAGGGGAAGAAAATAGATTCCAAGAATGGATTTTGAAAATTATTAAAAAGGGGCAGATTATTAGTTCAACCTCTCCTAATTATGTTTTGATGATTTTACAAAATACCTAAAAGAAAATTAAAATAGGATAAAACTACCATTTTTCTATCTTTATTGTAACCTCATTGCAGGTCGTTCATCTTAGATCTTAAAGATAAGGAGCGAAGGATGAAGATATCATCAGTCTAGGTCTTAGGATCTGATGTATAGACCTTATAAAGAGTTGTAATTTTATATTTATTGAGTCTAGATGTGTTGTAAAGAGCCCCTCTATGGATATAGGATCTCTCAAATTAGGCTCTTAACACCTGGGCAAAATCTAGAGATAAAATCCTAATATGAAAATAACATATATCATAGTATCAGACGTCTAACACTTTACCCATACGTCTAGAATAAAAAGTTAAGTCGTCTAACATATAGATTAGACTACCAAATACTCTATGTATAGACTTAGGTAATTAAATACTTAGGTTTTGGATGACCACCCCTAAGTCGTCTAACATATAGATTAGACTACCGAATATTCTATGTACAGACATAGGTAATTAAATACTTAGGTTTTGGATGATCATCCCTTACCGTAGACGTCCATAGGTCTATTCAGACGTCTGATCATACTTCCAGTTGTTCAAAGACACTACCATTTAGCCTAATTAATCCAAATCTCCTTGTGTTGGAAATCATATCCATATAATGCAATCGTTGAAGATTTTTTACCCTTGTTCCAGATGTTTGGACATGACTTTAGATGTCCAATAATGGAACGTTAGGCCTAAAATCACTTAATGTGATTTTTGTCATATATTATCATGATCTTGGATTCTCAAGAAATCCAAGGCTCAAGGTCATTATGACAATCAGACGTCCTAAGAGATGCCCGATTTCTATAGACTAGAACCCTGTTTGGATTTGATCCATTCTAGGAATAAACCCACATCTCATTAAACATCCAAAAATATAATGACATCTTAAAATAGTACATCAGACGTTTGACCCCTAGAAACTAGATCTCTGTTTAGATCTAATGAAGTCCAGTAACTCTGACCTTTGATATCAGACATCCAGAACTTACATTAGACGTTTGATCAGACATCTGACCCATATTTTAGATGTTTGATACTACTGTTAGAGAATTTAATTCCCTGATTTGATTTGGATTTCGACCAAATCAGTTGGGAATTGTCCCCAACAGCTAAGGGGAGCCTCCTAAGCCTTCTTGAAGGTTCTTTTGAGGCCTATATATACCCCTTAACCCCTCTTTGGCTAGATACACCAATTAGAGATAATCCACAAGCAAAAAGTCTAGCTCTACTTCCTCTCATTGCCCTACCATTGTGCAACTCTCATGGGCATACATTCACTCCCTCACTATTATGCTATAGGCATCATTCTTAGGGAGTTTACTCACCTTTAGTTGCTAGATTACCTTCATATCTATTTGGGGAGCTCTATAGGGTTGCTTTCATTTTCTTTTTATACTTTATTGTACTTGGGTATTTGGCCTGTTGGGTCCCTGTTTCTTCCTTGCAAAAGGAGAAACCTCTGGTTAGGAATTGGAGGTGGGATTTGTATTGAGATACTTCACTCTAGGATTAAGTGGTGTTGATAGTGGATTGATCACTTGGTGATTGTAAATCTTCAGTCAAGGTTGACTTAGGTGGTGGTTTTCTCCCAGCTTGGGTTTCCATCTAAAAATTATTGTGTTATTTGTGTGATTGAATTTTTTTTTGCTTATCATATTTAAATTTCATTACTCACCCCCCTTCAGTGCAATTTCGTCATGTGCCACCCAAGATTTTTGGTTGTGTAATATTTGTACACTCGGTCTAGCATGTGATAAGCTGGCACCATAGGCTGCAAAATATATCTTTTTGGGTTATGGTATATCCAAAAAGGGAATCGTTATGATCCTTTGGCTAGGAAACATTATGTCAGTGCAGATGTTACTTTTCATGAGACAGTGCCATATTTCAATATCATGAGGCATCAGTTGTTTTTTGAGGCAGGGAGAACTCCCATGCTAGTACCTCCTATTCCTTTAGATCATATTCTTGTTAGCTCTAGCATAGTTGAATCCGAGTTAGAGCAGGTCATAATTAGATTTCATGATTTAATTAAAGTATACAGATTGCCAGTATCACATGCACCAATATACCCCCCCTCCCCTACACCATCATCTCCCCTAGATCAGGTATATACTGATGGTACTGATGATTCTTCTTCTAATGGTGTTCCTGTAGGTTCTTCTGATTTGTCTCCAATTGTTGAGGAGCATCCTGGGTCTGACGTGCCTAATCCTACTGTTGATCTTTCGATTGTTATTTGGAAGGCTCTACATTTGCGTGCTCAGTATATGACTCCTGAGTTTTTCCATAAGCTAATTTGGGGAAGTCCTTTGGCCTTTTCTATTTAGCGATAATTTCTACATTCCCTCCATATATCAGCAGGATATGCTTGATCCAAAGTGGCGTTAGGCTATGAAGGATGAGATGGTTGCACTACATTCCAGAGGAACTTGGGAGCTAATCATGCTGCCACAAGGTGCTCATTTGGTGGGTTATTGTTGGGTTTTTGCCCTGAAATATAATCCAGATAGATCTATTTCTTGGCATAAGGCTCGTCTTGTTGCAAAGGAATTCACTCAGATCAATGAGGTGGACTTCTTTGACACGTTTTCACCTGTGGCGTGATTTCCTATTGTGCAAATTTTGCTATCTGTAGCTACTCATTATGATTGACCATTATTTTAGTTTGATGTGAAGAATACTTTTGTATATAGTGATCTTCAAGAAGAAGTCTATATGCAGCAGCCTTTGGGTTTTGAAACTCAGGATGAGTGTGTATGTAGAGTTAAGAAGGCTACCTATGGCCTTAGGTGGAGTCCCTGTGCGTGGTTTCAAAAACTATAAGAAGTGGTGCATGACATTGGCCTTCAGAGATCTTCAGCAAATCATTCTTTATTTGTGTGGAAGAGTGACAAAGGAGTCAAATAAAGAAAGTGAAGAAGACTATGGCAAAAAAATTTGTGATTACAGACTTGGGACATCTAAGATATTTCTTGGGCATTGAGGTGGGATGAGGTAAGGAAGGTATTATTATTTTTCAATGCAAGTATGCTCTTGATGTTCTTCAGGAGATAGAAATGTTGGGTGCTAAGTCTGCTAATATTACTGTGGATCCTAAAGGACACTTATATGATATTGAGTTCTCTCTAGTTGACAGTAGATCTTATTGGCAGCTTGTTGGCAAGCTTTTTTATCTTACCATTATTAGATTGAATATTTTCCTAGCTGTGGGAAAATTGAGCCAATTCATAGATAGACTTATAAAGCAACATTGGGAGGTAGCTATGCAAGTGCTTAGATTATTGAATAAAGGACCTGGTCGTAGTCTATTATTTTCTAGAGGTACTTCCATGCATGTTGTTGGTTATTTTGATGCTGATTATGTAGGATGAAAGGGTGAAAGGAAGTCTACCATTGAGTTTTGCACTTATGTACTTAGGAATCTTGTTACTTGCATAGTAAGAAGTAAAGCATTGTTTCTCACTCTAGTGTTGAGTCTGAATATCGTGTTATGACACAGATAGGTGTAGAGAAGGTCTGGGTGAGGTTTGTTATGTAGGATTTACATATCCATGTAGAGGCACCCATGGAGATGAGATGTGGCAATCGAGCAACTACTTATATTGCTAATAATCAATGTTCCATAATCATACAAAGCATGTTGAGTTGGATTGTCACTACACATGAGATCTGATCCAGAGTGGTATTATCTACACATCTCCACCCTCATTTCGTTCTACTTTTGATAAATGTTTTGATAAGTTGAGCATGATTAACATCTATGCTCCATCTTGAGAGGGAGTGTTGTAGGACTCCTTTTTTGTTATTTTTATTTTATGTCTGGTCTTGTAATGCTATTTACCCACACCTCTTATATAAAGGTGTAGGGCTCTTTTGGTTGAATATGACATCATTATTTCCCACTGTCAAGCATTTTCAGTCCAAAAGAAGTCTAGAGCATTTAAAGTTTATGTAACGAATGCGTGCCCCAAACGTCTTTTAAGACGTCTGGGAGGTGGCCCAGACGTCGGACCAGACGTCTGGGATCACATCCAGACGTCTGCCCAGACGTCTGGGATCGTTTCCAGACGTCTGGAAAACAGTTATTTTCGCACGAAAGATTCGTCTGCGCGCCTGTGCGCGTAGATCCGCGATTCCTCTCTCTCTCTCTTTTTCCCTTTCTCTCTCTGCGGCTGCAGGCGACCTGCCACGCTCCTCTCTCCTCCTCGCGCGGCCTTAAAAGGCACGCCTCCCCTCCCGTCTCCATCGTCTCCTCCTTCTTCTCCTTCCTGTGCGCGAGAGCGAGCGAGCGCGAGGGCGGCAGCGGCGGTTGCAGTGAGCACGGAGGAGGTGCGGCGTGCGAGAGCGGAGCTCTGCCGTGAGGGCGAGCTCGCCGGAGCGGGTTGGCCGGCCGACGGAGGGTGCAGGGGGCGCGAAACGACGCGGAGAGGCACCTGCTGCAGTCTGAGCAGCAGGCGCGCGAGGTGCGACGCGGGCGGCGTCGCGGGCGGAGGCCGAGTCGCGCCCTGATTCTGGAAAAATTTCCAGAATCAGACGTCTGGGTTGATAGGCAGACGGCAAGGACGACGTCTGGTAGCTCATACCGACGTCTGAAAGGTGTGTTTTCCGCTTTCTTCTTCCTTCCTGTCGACCAACCGTACTAAGGGAGGGAGTTGGCTGTGTGCAGGTTCGCTGATTCGCCATCCTTTGCGAATCAAATGTCTGGAAGTTGTACCAAACGGTGGAAGTGACCTCCAGACGTCCGGGGTGACCATCGGACGTCTGGGAGCTAGGACAGACGTCCCCGCATACTTCTGGACGTCTGGGAAACCACACTGAACAGGTAATTCTCTGATCCACTGTTTAAGACGTCTGGAAGAAGTTCCAGACGTCTGATTTTGCACAGTATCGTCTTTTTCGACCCATTTAGGGCCCATTCGGGCTCCGTTTTCCGCGATTCGAGTTGCGTTCTTTTCAGAATTAATTCCTCTACCCGTCTATAGTAGCTATACACTATTTTGAGACACTCCTTGTGTTTGATCCTTGTGATAGGACCTCGTTCAGTTGCAGTCTTGGGAGTCGCGGAGGCGCGCGGGATTCCCGATCACGCCCCCATTACTCCCGTTGTACCTGGTAGAGTGGCTTAAGTTTATTTTTAAAATCTGTTAAAGTATGGAACCATAACTAGAATCTAGGACATTGCATGAATCCTAGGAATGAGAAATGTATGGAATGATAGCTCCTAGGTGATGCATGAATCCTAGGGCTGGAAAACTAGTTGTATGCTAGATCCTAGGGTGTGGCATGAATCTTAGGATGGAAAAAACTAGTGGAATGTATAATACTGCAGTCTTGGAAAAATGGAAAGGAATATAAAGCTGCCTGTAAATTGAATTAACAGCTGCCTGTTATGAATAAAGAAACATGATTGAGATCATGGATTGTGAGAATGTGAAACTGGAAGGTGAAACATATGATGTTCTGAGATAAAGAGCTAGAACCCTACGGGGAATTAGGAGTGGAACTCCTGGAAAGAAAAAGGAATGGAACTGAGATGTAGTTTGTACTGTCTCTTGGGTACGCAGTACCAAGGGAAGTACCTGTACCTGTTTAGTGCAGAGTGGGGCCAGCCGCCCCAGGGACCCGGGGTTAGGATTGGCCGCTCTGTACCGACTTGTTGGCCCTCGTGTACGTAGTACCGAGGAGAGCTACTAGTGTTAGGAGAGTACTAGCTACCCCACGGGCCCCGGGGTTCTGCTAGCCTCCTTCACCGACTTGTTAGGACCACTAGGGCAAACCAAGGTAGTCAGGCGAGGGTGCGCGGACTGTGGAGGGGCAAGGCCCCGGTTTGGTTACTGTGGAGGGGTTGGACCCCTGTTACTGAGAGGGCTCTGCCCTGGCTCCGTGCTGTGCTTTGGGCGCACCCGTTAACGGAAACGACTGACCGCGTGCCAGTGCGGGCTAGCTACTTGTCCGTTTATCGCGCGTGCCGTAGTCACCGTTACGTCTGTCAGTGACCTTGGGGTGGTTGACTGAGGGTAGGATCACCACGGGGGACTCTCCCGGCCAGGAGAGCACCACGTGCTACTTCTACTTTTGGAAAAGACTGCAATCAAGATCGTTCCCACGAGGACATTCGAGATCAAGTAAAGGATCTGGGAAACAAATGAAATAGTGAGAAAAATTGAAAGATGTGAATAAAGGAAGCAATAGAACATAACAGCTACTGTACACTCTACTGTTGCCTTTAGTTAGTTTGCCACTCTACTCAGCGTTTTGCTGACGTGTTACACTCGTTACCTTTTTCAGGACCAGGTGTTGAGCAGCCAGGGTCGGCGGCTGCAGAGGACGCTGGGCCGAGTAGGGTCCAGTAGAGTTACCACAGTCTTTTGTACCTCTTTTGTTTCTGTTCTAGTGAGTAGTTTTTCTTTCCGCTGTACCTTCTTTACCTGCAGTTCTTGTTATATGATAAATGTTGTTTTACTGTTGTGGTGGTACCTACTGTATTAGTTTCTTTCCTTACTGCTGTACTTTCTTACTGTACTTATATTCATGCTGAATGTGGTTTATTTTACTGTCTTTTGGTTACTTCCTCGTTGGACGACTAGGTCTTGGGATTAGTCGAGTCGATCCGGTTCTCGTGTCTCGTAGGGACTCGGGAACCGGGTCATTACAAGAAGTGAATCAACTGACTGGAAAATAACCAATTCACATGTTTATAGCTAGAGTAGCCACCACAACATATCTCTTGACATGAGCTCTTAGAAGTTTTGTTAGGTACCGTCTGTTTTGACGTTTCCGTTTTGTTTCGCGTCTCCTTGCAGGAGATGCCTCGTCGCGAGACTGGCCGCAGGCGCGGCCGAGGGCGAGGTCGGCGAGATGGACGTGCTGTTGTTGACGTCTCGGTGGACCAGCCACCACCCCCTGGCATCTAGGCCCAGGACCTCGCCAGACTGATACGGGATATTGTACGAGAGGTGCTCCACCCACCGCCCCGAGCACCTCCTCCTGGGGTTGTAGAGGGGGAGTCCTCTGTGGGACCACGCGACGGACACGACGCTGGACACGAGGGAGGGGATGGGCCCCTGCCGCCCCCACCTTCCTCCGACAGTTCTGTACACGAGGCACCTTCGCCTGGAGGTGCACCAGCACCTCCCCTACGGCGCCACTTCGAGCTTTTCGGACAGTTCCGGAAGCTGAAGCCCCCCTCCTTCAAGGGGGATGAGGACCCGACCGAGGCACAGGACTGGCTTGAGCAGCTGGAGAAGATCTTCGACACCCTTCGCCCCCCGGTGGAGTGCCGCGTGGCCTTTGCCACGTACCAGCTGGAGAGTGCGGCACACCGGTGGTGGAGGGCGGTCCGGGGACAGGAGAGGGACGAGTCGACGTGGGACCAGTTCGTCACCCTCTTCTGCGAGCAGTACTTTCCCCAGACGTGGCAGGACCAGAGGAGGCAGGAGTTCCACACTCTCCGCCAAGGGACGATGACTGTGAGCGCGTACCGCACGCATTTCTTGGAGCTGTCCCGCTTTGCAGCGACAGCGGTAGCCACTGAGGAGGAGCGCCTTTGGAGGTTCACCGAGGGGCTCCGGCCTGCGATCCAGGGGTATGTGAAACCCCTAAAGCTGCCGACATTTTCGAGGGTGGTAGAGGCAGCTATGACTTACGAGGAGACCAACCCGTCCGCGCGAGAGACCGACGGCGGGCGGAAGAGGCCCTTTCAGCCAGACTTCTCACAGGGCCGGCGAGAACGGAGACACGTGGCGTCCGCAGGAGAGCCGTCACGTTGTGCAGGGCCATCAGTGGTTCGAGAGGTGGTTCGAGAGGAATTCCAGCTTCCACCCACGTCGCCACCCCCTCCCCCTTCCGAGCGTACGACAGGGGAGTTAGTGGTGGAACGAGATTTCCGTCGCCACACCAGGCGTGTTAGGAGAACTCAACGGAGACATGTGACGTCCGCAGGAGGGCCGTCACGTTGTGCAGGGCCATCAGTGGCCTTTGGGAGCCCTCGACAGGGGCCAGTCGCCAGCACCGGACCCCCGCCTAGCCGACAGCTCATCAGAGCCGTCACCTCGTCCAACTGATTCGAGAGGTGGTTCGAGAAGAATTCCAGCTTCCACCCACGTCGCCACCCCCTCCCCCTTCCGAGCGTACGACAGGGGAGTTAGTGGTGGAACGAGATTTCCGCCGCCACACCAGGCGTGTTAGGAGAACTCAACGGAGACACGTGACGTCCGCAGGAGGGCCGTCACGTTGTGCAGGGCCATCAGTGGCCTTTGGGAGCCCTCGACAGGGGCCAGTCGCCAGCACCAGACCCCCGCCTAGCCGACAGCTCATCAGAGCCGTCACCTCGTCCAACTGATTCGAGAGGTGGTTCGAGAAGAATTCCAGCTTCCACCCACGTCGCCACCCCCTCCCCCTTCCGAGCGTACGACAGGGGAGTTAGTGGTGGAACGAGATTTCCGCCGCCACACCAGGCGTGTTAGGAGAACTCAACGGAGACACGTGACGTCCGCAGGAGGGCCGTCACGTTGTGCAGGGCCATCAGTGGCCTTTGGGAGCCCTCGACAGGGGCCAGTCGCCAGCACCGGACCCCCGCCTAGCCGACAGCAGGGACTCACTGAGGGCGGGAGTCGGGTTCCCCTCTGCTACCAGTGTGGCCAGCCGAGCCACGTCAGGAGGGACTGCCCAACTAGGGCAGGAGGTCAGCAGATACTTCCCATGCAGAGCACTGGAGGGCGCGCAGGAGGCCACGGTTCCCAGGCACGAGGAGGAGGACAGCAGTCGCGAGGAGGGTACTGGCCAGCACCTACCCGTCCGACGCAGAGTGTGGCTGCTTCGTCCGCACCTAGAGCTGAGGGGCGTATCAACACCCTAACACACAGGGACGCCAGAGCACCGAGATCCGTGGTAGCAGGTATGGTTTCAGTTTCTGGCACTCGTTTACACGCTTTTCGATTCCGACGCTACGTACTCGTTTGTCGCAGCCAGTTTCGCAGTTAGTTTGGACCAGGATTATACACTGTTAGAGAATCCGTTTGTAATCAGAGGTCCGAGTGGTCAGCTGTTTGTAGCTGAGGAGTTGTACACGGGTTGCGAGGTCAGCATCAGGGGACATAGCCTGCCAGCTGACCTGATTATGATACAGATGGAGGACTTTGGAGTGATTCTGGGGATGGATTGGTTGTCCGCTTACCACGCTGGTGACGACCTTCCTCTATAGTTCTATTATTTCATCGTAGTATAGTATAGAGAAGTGATTACCAGTTTAATACAATTTGTTACTCGGAAATAAAAGAGTTCCCGAGGTCGAACTCAGGGAGAAAGTTGTATTCTAGGGGTACAAAGTTTCTTTTACAAAAATAAAGAGAGAGAGAGAGAATTTGTTGGCTTCTTTCTTCTTCTCTTCTTTTCTCTTTGCTTATCCTCTCCTTCTCTTCCTTCTCAGATCTTCTGCTTTCTTCCTTTGTTCTTCTTCTTTATCTGCAGTGGTGATGTTCTTCTTCTTCTTTCAACTGTTTCTGCTCGTCTCTTCCTTTTTCTTCTCCCTTGCGGTCCTGTTCTTCTTCTTCTTTCTTTCTTCTTTTCCTTTCTTCAGATCTTCTTCTCGTGCTCTTGTTCTTCTGCAGAGTGTCTTCACTTGGCCTCTCTGTGTTCTCCTCTGCCTCGCCTTCCTTCTCCTTCTTTGCCTTCAGGACGTCGTCTGATTTTCCAATCAGATGACTTAAACCAACGCTGCTACAGTGCCGCTCGGTGCTCCTCCTTCCTTCAGCCTTCGTCTTCTTCCACGGTTCTTCTTCACCTGTGCCTGCACACTTGCACAGCTTGATCAGAGGTGGGGCAAAACCTATCTCTACCCTCCCCCGCGTCTCTCTCTCTCACAGAAGGTGCTCTTAGGAAAGCTTTCCCAGAGCTGCCGGGTAGCCGGGTACGGGTCGCGCCCGGGTCCAGGCCCACCGGCGTGCGTGGTGGGCGAGGAGTGCAGGTCGGGCTAAGTCGGGTCGGGCCAGGTCCGCGAGGCGTGAGCGCGGACGAGACCGGGTAACCGGGTGGGTGAAGGGGACCTCACCCCATGTGCTGAGGCGATAAGCCTCCAGCACTTTTTCACTTTATACCGCTGCGCCTCTTCAGAGTTTTCCGAGGTGGGACTAAATGTCCCACCCCAAGTTGGCGCCTGCGCGGAGGAAGCAGCTGGTAATCGCGGCTTTACGTGAGGCCTTCGAGCGAGGGCTTCGATTCAGCTGCAGCCTGACGCTTTGCCGAAATGCCTCGCACAGCCTGGGAGTCGAATCTGGGCGTGGCGCGCCTGCAGCTGCAGGCGGAAGCAGC
The DNA here is from genome assembly GCA_037157565.1 of Thalassia testudinum. Taxonomy (NCBI): domain Eukaryota; kingdom Viridiplantae; phylum Streptophyta; class Magnoliopsida; order Alismatales; family Hydrocharitaceae; genus Thalassia; species Thalassia testudinum. Next base: position 10,665,330 of record JAZHRO010000056.1, read on the forward strand.
TCCTTCTGCAAAGCAATGGCGGTGGAGGACGGGTGACCTGTTCACAGCAAAACGGCCTCTCGGCCTAATCAGAAGGTGCCGGGAGCTTCGCCAGAGTGCGGCGAAGCTCGTGCGGGTGGTGGCGAGGCGTGGGGCGACGTGCAAGGGCTGCCCTAGGTCGGACTGTGGGTCGGAAAGTGGGTGTGTTCGGTGGACTTGCAGAGGTCGGGTGGCGGGAATTGGAAGGGCAAAAATGGATCAGGGTGAGGAGGCGGAGATTATGTGCAGGTCGGCGAGCCGTGTGGGGTGCTGGAGTGATGGGAGCGACTCGCCGGAGGATGGCCGGAGGCGGAGAAGGTGAGGGTGATTGGTCGGAATCGAGGGCGAGAGTAAATGTTTAAAGTGAGGAAAAGGAAGAGGGGAGAAAGGTGAGAAGTTATACCTACTTAGCAGGACGAGGAGGGGCCGGAGCAGGCGACAGTCATATCGACTGTCGCCGGAGAAGAAGCTGCCCAGAGAAAGGAGCGACAGCGAGGAGAGGGCTGGAGAGGCGCGCGCTGGGTGCGGCGCGGCGCGGGAAGAGCAGGGGAAGGTAGCCCTGCTGCTGGTAGTGCGGCAGAACGACGAGGAGGAGGAGGGAAAAACCGCCGGAGCTGGAGGGCTTCCTGTCGGAGTGGGAAGAGAGTGAAAGAGGGTGTTTCTCCGTCGGGACCGAGCTGCTCAGAACGGCGGAGCGACGGGGGTATTTATAGAGGCGGAATCAGAGAGGAGGGCTGTAACGAACGCGTGCCCCAGACGCCTTTTAAGACGTCTGGGAGGTGGCCCAGACGTCGGACCAGACGTCTTGGATCACATCCAGACGTCTGACCAGACGTCCGGGATCGTTTACAGATGTCTGGAAAACAGTTATGTTCGCACGAGAGATTCGTCTGCGCGCCTGTGCGCGCAGACCTGCGATTCCTCTCTCTCTCCCTCTGCGGCTGCAGGCGCACTGCGACCACCTTCTCTCTCCTCCTCACGCAGCCTTAAAAGGGCGCGCCTCCCTCCCGTCTCCACCGTCTCCTCCTTCTTCTCCTTCCTGAGCGCGAGGGCGAGCGAGCGCGAGGGCGGCAGCGGCAGCCGCAGTGAGCGCGGAGGAGGTGCGGCGTGCGAGGGCGGGGCTCTGCCGTGAGGGCGAGCTCGCCGGAGCGGCTTGGCCGGCCGGCGGAGGGCGCAGGGGGCGCAGAGCGACGCGGAGTGGGACCTGCTGCGGGCTGAGCAGCAGACGCGCGAGGTGCGACGCGGGCGGCGTCGCGAGCAGAGGCCGAGCAGGGTTCTGATTCTGGAAAGATTTCCAGAATCAGACGTCTGGGTTGATAGCCAGACGGCAAGGTCGACGTCTGTAAGATCATACAGACGTCTGAAAGGTAAGTTTCCGCTTTCTTCTTCCTTCTTCTCGACTGACCGTACTGAGGGAGGGGGGGTTGGCCGTGCGCAGGTTCGCTGATTCGCCATCCTTTGCGAATCAGACGTCTGGAAGTTGTACCGGACGGCGGGAGTGATCTACAGACGTCCGTGTGTACCATCGGACGTCTGGGGTATAGGACAGACGTCCCCGCAGACTTCTGGACGTCCGGGGAACCAAGCTGAACAGGTAATTCTCTGATACCATCTTGTAACGACCCGGTTCCCGAGTCCCTACGAGACACGAGAACCGGACCGACTCGACTAATCCCAAGACCTAGTCGTCCAACGAGGAAGTAACCAAAAGACAGTAAAATAAACCACATTCATCATGAATATAACTAACAGTAAGAAAGTACAGCAGTAAGGAAAGAAACTACTACAGTAGGTACCACCACAACAGTAAAACAGCATTTATCATATAACAAGAACTGCAGGTAAAGAAGGTACAGCAGAAACAAAAACTACTCACTAGAATAGAAACAAAAGGGGTACAAAAAGGCTGTGGTACTCTACTGGACCCTACTCGGCCCAGCGTCCTCTGCAGCCGCCGACCCTGGCTGCTCAACACCTGGTCCTGAAAAAGGTAACGAGTGTAACACGTCAGCAAAACGCTGAGTAGAGTGGCAAACTAACAAAAGGCAACAGTAGAGTGTACAGTAGCTGTTATGTTCTATTACTTCTTCTTTTTTTTTCACATCTTTCAATTTTTCTCACTATTTCTTTTATTTCTCAGATCCTTTACTTGATCTAAATGTCCTCGTGGGAACGATCTTGATTGCAGTCTTTTCCAAAAGTAGAAGTAGCACGTGGTGCTCTCCTGGCCGGGAGAGTCCCCCGTGGTGATCCTACCCTCAGTCAACCACCCCAAGGTCACTGACAGACGTAACGGTGACTACGGCATGCGCGATAGACGCACAGGTAGCTAGCCCGCACTGGCACGCGGTCAGTCGTTTCCGTTAACGGGTGCGCCCAAAGCACAGCACGGAACCAGGGCAGAGCCCTCTCAGTAACAAGGGTCCAACCCCTCCACAGTAACCAAACCGGGGCCTTGCCCCTCCACAGTCCACGCACCCTCGCCTGACTACCCTGGTTTGCCCTAATGGGCCTAACAAGTCGGTGAAGGAGGCTAGCAGAACCCCGGGGCCCGTGGGGTAGCTAGTACTCTCCTAACACTAGTAGCTCTCCTCGGTACTACGTACACGAGGGCCAACAAGTCGGTACAGAGCGGCCAATCCTAACCCCGGGTCCCTGGGGCGGCTGGCCCCACTCTACACTAAACAGGTATAGGTACTTCCCTTGGTACTGCGTACCCAAGAGACAGTACAAACTACATCTCAGTTCCATTCCTTTTTCTTTCCAGGAGTTCCACTCCTAATTCCCCGTAGGGTTCCAGCTCTTTATCTCAGAACATCATATGTTTCACTTTCCAGATTCACGTTCTCAAAATCCATGATCTCAAACATGTTTCTTTATTCATAACAGGCAGCCGTTAATTAAATTTACAAGCAGCTTTATATATGTTCCTTTCCATTTTCCCAAGACTGCAGTAATATACATTCCACTAGTTTTTCCACCCTAGGATTCATGCCATATCCTAGGATCTATCATACAATCTAGTTTTCCGGCCCTAGGATTCATGCAACACCTAGGAGCTATCATTCCATATATTTCTCATTCCTAGGATTCATGCAATGCCCTAGGTTCTAGTTATGGTTCCATACTTTAACAGATTTTATTAATGCTTAAAGCCACTCTACCAGGTACAACGGGAGTAGTGGGGGCGTGATCGGGAATCCCGTGTGCCTCCGCGACTCTCAAGACTGCAACCGAACGAGGTCCTATCACAAGGATCAAACACAAGGAGTGTCTCAGAACAGTGTATAGCTACTGTAGACGGGTAGAGGAATTAATTCTGAAAAGAACGCAACTCGAATCGCAGAAAACGGAGCCCAAACGGGCCCTAAACGGGTCGAAAAAGACGATACTGTGCAAAATCAGACGTCTGGAACTCCTTCCAGACGTCTTAAACGGTGGATCAGAGAATTACCTATTCAGCTTGGTTCCCCGGACGTCCAGAAGTCTGCGGGGACGTCTGTCCTATACCCCAGACGTCCGATGGTACACACGGACGTCTGTAGATCACTCCCGCCGTCCGGTACAACTTCTAGACGTCTGATTCGCAAAGGATGGCGAATCAGCGAACCTGCGCACGGCCAACCCCCCCTCCCTCAGTACGGTCAGTCGAGAAGAAGGAAGAAGAAAGCGGAAACTTACCTTTCAGACGTCTGTATGATCTTACAGACGTCGACCTTGCCGTCTGGCTATCAACCCAGACGTCTGATTCTGGAAATCTTTCCAGAATCAGAACCCTGCTCGGCCTCCGCTCGCGACGCCGCCCGCGTCGCACCTCGCGCGTCTGCTGCTCAGCCCGCAGCAGGTCCCACTCCGCGTCGCTCCGTGCCCCCTGCGCCCTCCGCCGGCCGGCCAAGCCGCTCCGGCGAGCTCGCCCTCACGGCAGAGCCCCGCCCTCGCACGCCGCACCTCCTCCGCGCTCACTGCTGCTGCCGCTGCCGCCCTCGCGCTCGCTCGCCCTCGCGCTCAGGAAGGAGAAGAAGGAGGAGACGGTGGAGACGGGAGGGGAGGCGCGCCCTTTTAAGGCCGCGCGAGGAGGAGAGAGAAGGTGGTCGCAGCGCGCCTGCAGCCGCAGAGGGAGAGAGAGAGGAATCGCAGGTCTGCGCGCACAGGCGCGCAGACGAATCTCCCGTGCGAACATAACTGTTTTCCAAACGTCTGTAAACGATCCCGGACGTCTGGTCAGACGTCTGGATGTGATCCAAGACGTCTGGTCCGACGTCTGGGCCACCTCCCAGACGTCTTAAAAACGGAAACGTCAAAACAGAAGGTACTTAACAAAACTTCTAAGAGCTCTTGTCAAGAGATATGTTGTGGTGGCTACTCTAGCTATAAACATGTGAATTGGTTATTTTCCAGTCGGTTGATTCACTTCTCGGGACGACCTTGCTCTGATACCATCTGTACACGAGGCACCTTCGCCTGGAGGTGCACCAGCACCTCCCCTACAGCGCCACTTTGAGCTTTTCGGACAGTTCCGGAAGCTGAAGCCCCCCTCCTTCAAGGGGGATGAGGACCCGACCGAGGCAGAGGACTGGCTTGAGCAGCTGGAGAAGATCTTCGACACCCTTCGCCCCCCGGTGGAGTGCCGCGTGGCCTTTGCCACGTACCAGCTGGAGAGTGCGGCACACCGGTGGTGGAGGGCGGTCCGGGGACAGGAGAGGGACGAGCCGACGTGGGACCAGTTCGTCACCCTCTTCTGCGAGCAGTACTTTCCCCAGACGTGGCAGGACCAGAGGAGGCGGGAGTTCCACACTCTCCGCCAAGGGACGATGACCGTGAGCACGTACCGCACGCGTTTCTTGGAGCTGTCTCGCTTTGCAGCGACAGCGGTAGCCACCGAGGAGGAGCGCCTTTGGAGGTTCACCGAGGGGCTCCGGCCTGCGATCCGGGGGTATGTCAAACCCCTGAAGCTGCCGACGTTTTCGAGGGTGGTAGAGGCAGCTATGACTTACGAGGAGACCAACCCGTCCGCGCGAGAGACCGACGGCGGGCGGAAGAGGCCCTTTCAGCCAGACTTCTCACAGGGCCGGCGAGAACGGAGACACGTGACATCCGCAGGAGAGCTGTCACGCTGTGCAGGGCCATCAGTGGCCTTTGGGGGCCCTCGACAGGGGCCAGTCGCCAGCACCGGACCCCCGCCTAGCCGACAGCAGGGACTCACTGAGGGCGGGAGTCGGGTTCCCCTCTGCTACCAGTGTGGCCAGCCGGGCCACGTCAGGAGGGACTGCCCATCTAGGGCAGGAGGTCAGCAGATACTTCCCGTGCAGAGCACTGGAGGGCGTGCAGGAGGCCGCAGTTCCCAGGCACGAGGAGGACAGCAGTCGCGAGGAGGGTACCAGCCAGCACCTACCCGTCCGACGCAGAGTGTGGCTGCTTCGTCCGCACCTAGAGCTGAGGGGCGTATCAACGCCCTAACACACAGGGACGCCAGAGCATCGGGATCCGTGGTAGCAGGTATGGTTTCAGTTTCTGGCAGACTCGTTTACACGCTTTTCGATTCCGGCGCTACGCACTCGTTTGTCGCAGCCAGTTTCGCAGTTAGTTTGGACCAGGATTATACACTGTTAGAGAATCCGTTCGTAATCATAGGTCCGAGTGGTCAGCTGTTTGTAGCTGAGGAGGTGTACACAGGTTGCGGGGTCAGCATCGGGGGACATAGCCTGCCAGCTGACCTGATTATGATACAGATGGAGGACTTTGGAGTGATTCTGGGGATGGATTGGCTGTCCGCTTACCACGCCTTGGTAGACTGTTTTGAGAGGAAGATTGTCTTCTCCATTCCGGAGTTGCCTTCTTTCGAGTTTCACGGGCAGCCAGTGGACGGAGGTTTCAGGTGCATTTCGGCACTTCGGGCGGCGAGACTTTTGAGCCAGGGGTGTGAGGGCTTCCTAGCTTGTGTGGTGGCAGAGCCCAGCCCCGTGGCAGACTTCCAGAGCATCCCGGTGGTCAGAGAGTACCCCGACGTGTTTCCAGACGAGTTACCAGGACTACCGCCCGAGCGTGAGATCGAGTTTGAAATCTCACTAGTACCAGGGACCAGCCCCATCTCCACCGCGCCATACAGAATGGCACCGCTTGAGTTGCAGGACCTTTTGGAGAAAGGTTTCGTGAGGCCCAGTGCGTCTCCCTGGGGAGCCCCGGTACTGTTTGTGAAGAAGAAGGATGGAACCCTACGCCTTTGTGTGGACTACCGACAGCTGAATAGGGTCACCATCAAGAACAGATATCCGCTGTCGAGGATCGACGATTTGTTTGACCAGTTGCGGGGTGCCACGGTGTTTTCCAAGATCGACTTGAGGTCTGGATACCACCAGTTGAGGATCAGGGAGACCGACGTCTCCAAGACAGCTTTCCGCACCCGGTACGGACACTACGAGTTTTTGGTCATGCCGTTTGGGCTGACCAATGCCCCCGCTGCTTTCATGGACCTGATGAACCGGGTGTTTAGACCGTACTTGGACCAGTTTGTGGTGGTTTTCATAGATGATGTACTCATCTATTCTAGAGATCGGACGCAGCACGGACAGCACTTGCGGATGGTTCTGGACACTCTGAGACGACGCAGGCTGTACGCCAAATACAGCAAGTGCGAGTTCTGGTTGAGGGAGGTGACCTTTTTGGGTCATGTGAACTCTGGAGACGGCCTGGCGGTGGACCCCGCCAAGGTCGAGGCAGTGCTCAGGTGGGAGAGACCGCGTTCAGTCACTGAGATTCGCAGTTTCCTGGGACTGGCAGGTTACTACAGACGGTTCATCAGAGGATTTTCACAGATTGCGCGTCCTATGACACAGTTGACCCGGAAGGACGTGCCTTTCGCTTGGACAGACGCCTGTGAGGCGTGTTTTCTGGAGCTGAAGGAGAGGTTGACCTCGGCTCCCGTGCTCACCATCCCTGACAGTAGTGGCGGGTTCGTTGTGTACACGGACGCTTCCTTGCAGGGGTTAGGAGGTGTGCTCATGCAGAGGGGTCACGTGGTCGCTTACGCTTCGCGGCGGCTGAAGCCCCATGAGCATACCTACCCTACCCACAATCTAGAGTTGGCAGCTGTTGTCTTCGCGCTGAAGACATGGAGGCACTACTTGTACGGTGAGACCTTCGAGATTTTTACAGATCACAAGAGCCTCAGATATCTTTTTGATCAGAAGGAGCTCAACATGAGACAGAGACATTGGTTGGAGCTCCTGAAGGACTACGACTGTAGCATCTCCTACCACCCGGGAAAGGCCAATGTGGTGGCTAACGCCTTGAGCCGTAAGGCGCCCGCACGCTTGGCCAGTCTACAGTTACAGAGTTGGAGCCTTTTGGAGGAGGTGGGCAGTTGGCGACCTCTAGAGTTACGAGGGTACTGTGGGGCAGTGACGGTGACACGGCAGACCAGGCCAGAGTTGATAGACCGCATCATCACGGGACAGATGGTCGATCCGTACTTGCAGTCTTTGCGCGATAGAGTACTGTCAGGGGACCCAGGGGACTTCTCTTTCACAGACCAGGTGTTACGCTTGAGGGGACGGTTGTGCGTCCCCATAGACGAGGAGCTGTTGAGAGAGCTCCTGACTGAGGCACACGGTTCCAGATTCACCATACATCCCGGAAACACGAAAATGTACCATGACTTGAGACGCGAGTTCTGGTGGAGAGGGATGAAGCGGGATGTGGGTGAGTTCGTGCAGCAGTGCTTAGTGTGCCAGCAGGTGAAAGCCGAGCATCAGAGGCCTGCAGGGCCGCTTCAGCCGCTTCCAGTGCCAGAGTGGAAGTGGGAGAGCATCACCATGGACTTGGTGGTGGGCTTACCTGTTACCCAGCGAGGACACGATGCAGTCTGGGTAATAGTGGATAGATTGACGAAGACGGCACGATTCTTGCCGATCCGAGTCACTTTGGGACCAGCACAGTTGGCAGAGAGGTATATCCGTGATGTGGTGCGACTACACGGAGTTCCGCGGGAGATCGTATCCGACCGAGATACCCGCTTTACGTCCCAGTTTTGGGCTGAGTTTCAGCAGGCTTTGGGGACGAGGATGAGGTTTAGCACGACTTACCACCCCCAGACGGACGGACAGTCGGAACGCACGATACAGACACTTGAGGACCTTTTGCGTGCCTGTGTACTAGACTGGAGGGGCTCTTGGGAGGAGCACCTGCCCCTGGCGGAGTTTGCATACAACAACAGTTATCACTCGAGCATCGGCATGGCTCCCTACGAGGCTCTGTACGGACGGAAATGCACGGCACCCTTGAGTTGGGTTGAGGTGGGGACCAAGTGGGAGGTTGGCCCCAGGTTGATCCGGCAGAGTCAGGAGGTAGTCGAGCAGATCCACAGACGACTCCGCACTGTCAGGAGCAGACAGAAGAGCTATGCAGATCGCAGACGCAGAGAGGTGCAGTTCGAGGTTGGGGACCACGTCTTCCTTCGTGTTTCGCCCATGAAGGGCTTACAGCGGTTTGGGGTGAGAGGGAAGCTCGCGCCGAGGTTCGTGGGGCCCTTTGAGGTCCTGGAGCGGGTTGGACCCGTTGCTTACAGACTTGCCCTTCCCCCGCAGCTTTCTGGTGTGCACGACGTGTTCCACGTGTCCAACCTCAGGAAGTACGTAGCCGATCCCAGCCACGTACTGAGTCACGAGAGCGTCGAGGTGAGCGACGACCTGACCTACCCCGAGCGGCCAGTACAGATCCTAGACCGAGTCGTCCGCAGGTTGAGACGAAAGCAAGTACCCCTGGTAAAGGTTTTGTGGAGGAGCCAGCGGTACGAGGAGGCTACCTCGGAGCCTGAGGCGGCAATGCGGGAGCGGTACCCGGAGCTTTTTGCGGGTACGTCTTTTCGGACCGGCTTCGGTCCTCTTTGAGTTTGTTATGGTTACTTGGACATCTTTTTCCCGCACCCTAGTTGGCGCAAGTTTCGGGGACGAAACTTCCTTTGAGTTTGTTATATTGTAACGAACGCGTGCCCCAGACGCCTTTTAAGACGTCTGGGAGGTGGCCCAGACGTCGGACCAGACGTCTTGGATCACATCCAGACGTCTGACCAGACGTCCGGGATCGTTTACAGACATCTGGAAAATAGTTATGTTCGCACGGGAGATTCGTCTGCGCGCCTGTGCGCGCAGACCTGCGATTCCTCTCTCTCTCCCTCTGCGGCTGCAGGCGCGCTGCGACCACCTTCTCTCTCCTCCTCGCGCGGCCTTAAAAGGGCGCGCCTCCCCTCCCGTCTCCACCGTCTCCTCCTTCTTCTCCTTCCTGAGCGCGAGGGCGAGCGAGCGCGAGGGCGGCAGCGGCAGCCGCACTGAGCGCGGAGGAGGTGCGGCGTGCGAGGGCGGGGCTCTGCCGTGAGGGCGAGCTCGCCGGAGCGGCTTGGCCGGCCGACGGAGGGCGCAGGGGGCGCGGAGCGACGCGGAGTGGGACCTGCTGCGGGCTGAGCAGCAGACGCGCGAGGTGCGACGCGGGCGGCGTCGCGAGCAGAGGCCGAGCAGGGTTCTGATTCTGGAAAGATTTCCAGAATCAGACGTCTGGGTTGATAGCCAGACGGCAAGGTCGACGTCTGTAAGATCATACAGACGTCTGAAAGGTAAGTTTCCGCTTTCTTCTTCCTTCTTCTCGACTGACCGTACTGAGGGAGGGGGGGTTGGCCGTGCGCAGGTTCGCTGATTCGCCATCCTTTGCGAATCAGACGTCTGGAAGTTGTACCGGACGGCGGGAGTGATCTACAGACGTCCGTGTGTACCATCGGACGTCTGGGGTATAGGACAGACGTCCCCGCAGACTTCTGGACGTCCGGGGAACCAAGCTGAACAGGTAATTCTCTGATCCACCGTTTAAGACGTCTGGAAGGAGTTCCAGACGTCTGATTTTGCACAGTATCGTCTTTTTCGACCCGTTTAGGGCCCGTTTGGGCTCCGTTTTCCGCGATTCGAGTTGCGTTCTTTTCAAAATTAATTCCTCTACCCGTCTACAGTAGCTATACACTGTTCTGAGACACTCCTTGTGTTTGATCCTTGTGATAGGACCTCGTTCGGTTGCAGTCTTGAGAGTCGCGGAGGCACACGGGATTCCCGATCACGCCCCCACTACTCCCGTTGTACCTGGTAGAGTGGCTTTAAGCATTAATAAAATCTGTTAAAGTATGGAACCATAACTAGAACCTAGGGCATTGCATGAATCCTAGGAATGAGAAATATATGGAATGATAGCTCCTAGGTGTTGCACGAATCCTAGGGCCGGAAAACTAGATTGTATGATAGATCCTAGGATATGGCATGAATCCTAGGGTGGAAAAACTAGTGGAATGTATATTACTGCAGTCTTGGGAAAATGGAAAGGAACATATATAAAGCTGCTTGTAAATTTAATTAACAGCTACCTGTTATGAATAAAGAAACATGTTTGAGATCATGGATTTTGAGAACGTGAATCTGGAAAGTGAAACATATGATGTTCTGAGATAAAGAGCTGCAACCCTACGGGGAATTAGGAGTGGAACTCCTGGAAAGAAAAAGGAATGGAACTGAGATGTAGTTTGTACTGTCTCTTGGGTACGCAGTACCAAGGGAAGTACCTGTACCTGTTTAGTGCAGAGTGGGGCCAGCCGCCCCAGGGACCCGGGGTTAGGATTGGCCGCTCTGTACCGACTTGTTGGCCCTCGTGTACATAGTACCAAGGAGAGCTACTAGTGTTAGGAGAGTACTAGCTACCCCACGGGCCTCGGGGTTCTGCTAGCCTCCTTCACCGACTTGTTAGGCCCATTAGGGCAAACCAGGGTAGTCAGGCGAGGGTGAGCGGACTGTGGAGGGGCAAGGCCCCGGTTTGGTTACTGTGGAAGGGTTGGACCCCTGTTACTGAGAGGGCTCTGCCCTGGTTCCGTGCTGTGCTTTGGGCGCACCCGTTAACGGAAACGACTGACCGCGTGCCAGTGCGGGCTAGCTACCTGTGCGTCTATCGCGCGTGCCGTAGTCACCGTTACGTCTGTCAGTGACCTTGGGGTGGTTGACTGAGGGTAGGATCACCACGGGGGACTCTCCCGGCCAGGAGAGCACCACGTGCTACTTCTACTTTTGGAAAAGACTGCAATCAAGATCGTTCCCACGAGGACATTCGAGATCAAGTAAAGGATCTGGGAAACAAATGAAATAGTGAGAAAAATTGAAAGATGTGAATAAAGGAAGCAATAGAACATAACAGCTACTGTACACTCTACTGTTGCCTTTAGTTAGTTTGCCACTCTACTCAGCGTTTTGCTGACGTGTTACACTCGTTACCTTTTTCAGGACCAGGTGTTGAGCAGCCAGGGTCGGCGGCTGCAGAGGACGCTGGGCCGAGTAGGGTCTAGTAGAGTACCACAGCCTTTTTGTACCCCTTTTGTTTCTGTTCTAGTGAGTAGTTTTTGTTTCCGCTGTACCTTCTTTACCTACAGTTCTTGTTATATGATAAATGCTATTTTACTGTTGTGGTGGTACCTACTGTAGTAGTTTCTTTCCTTACTGCTGTACTTTCTTACTGTTAGTTATATTCATGCTGAATGTGGTTTATTTTACTGTCTTTTGGTTACTTCCTCGTTGGACGACTAGGTCTTGGGATTAGTCGAGTCGGTCCGGTTCTCGTGTCTCGTAGGGACTCGGGAACCGGGTCGTTACAAGGGCGGAGGGAGACGACGTGTCTCCCTCGCCGGAGGACGCCGGGGATGGAGACCCATACCGTCCGTGCGTTCGCACGGCCGGTATGGTGGGTTGCAGCGACCAGGGGGGTGCTCCTGCGACGGCTGACGACGCAGGGCACCCCCATTTGTCCTAACAGGCCCTCCCCCTCACCCTACGCGGCGCCATGCTCCGCGCAAGGTCGCCGGAGCATGGTGCTGGCAGGTTTTGGAGGGAGGACCTGAACGCAAAGAACGAAGGAGAGTTAGGGGCCGAAATGCGAGGGTTCAAAAGTTGAGGGCCAAAAAGTAAACATATGAGGACCAAAGTGTAAAGTTGGTCAAGAAGGTTTCTTCCTAGGCTCAAGTTTTTATACATGACTAATTAGGACCTAAGGAATCTGATGGTGAATTTTATTTCTAGATTAAACCTTGTTTGACCGGTCAATTTATGCAAAAACCCAAATTAAGTTATTAATTGGGTATGGTTCTCAATGTAGGTCAAAATGGGTTCCTAAGGCCAAATTGAAGGTTCTAAACCCTAGAGATTATTTTTCTATGAATTTTAGAGGGTTTATTCCATTTTTACTTTGCCTCGAACCTCGTGAATTGAAGTGGGTTTGTTTTAGGGTTACAGATTATCATTTAGTTCCTTGGAATTGCTGTAGCCCTTATCAAATCATCCCACTTTCCTTCTTATTCAGTTTGTTTGACCTATGTTTGGACCTGTATGCAGATTGTACTGGTAAAATTGCATTTTTACCCCTTATGACTTGTTTTCTCCTTAAACTCAGAATTCTCTGAGTTAAGCCTTTCCTTGAGTTATGTAGGAGCTTTTATCATTTGTATTAGGTCAAAATGAGCTAGTTATGGCTCATGATGAGGTTCTCATCACACGCCTTGGTAGACTATTTTGAGAGGAAGATTGTCTTCTCCATTCTGGAGTTGCCTTCTTTCGAGTTTCACGGGCAGCCAGTGGACGGAGGCTTCAGGTGCATTTCGGCACTTCGGGCGGCGAGACTTTTGAGCCAGGGGTGTGAGGGCTTCCTAGCCTGTGTGGTGGCAGAGCCCACCCCTGTGGCAGACTTCCAGAGCATCCCGGTGGTCAGAGAGTTCCCCGACGTGTTTCCAGACGAGTTACCAGGACTACCGCCCGAGCGTGAGATCGAGTTTGAGATCTCAATAGTACCAGGGACTAGCCCCATCTCCACCGCGCCATACAGGATGGCACCGCTTGAGCTGCGAGAGCTCAAGTCCCAGTTGCAGGACCTTTTGGAGAAAGGTTTCGTGAGGCCCAGTGCGTCTCCCTGGGGAGCCCCGGTACTGTTTGTGAAGAAGAAGGATGGGACCCTACGCCTTTGTGTGGACTACCGACAGCTGAATAGGGTCACCATCAAGAACAGATATCCGCTGCCGAGGATCGACGATTTGTTTGACCAGTTGCGGGGTGCCACGGTGTTTTCCAAGATCGACTTGAGGTCTGGATACCACCAGTTGAGGATCAGGGAGACCGACGTCTCCAAGACAGCTTTCCGCACCCGGTACGGACACTACGAGTTTTTGGTCATGCCGTTTGGGCTGACCAATGCCCCCGCTGCTTTCATGGACCTGATGAACCGGGTGTTTAGACCGTACTTGGACCAGTTTGTGGTGGTTTTCATAGATGATGTACTCATCTATTCTAGAGATCGAACGCAGCACGGACAGCACTTGCGGATGGTTCTGGACACTCTGAGACGACGCAGGTTGTACGCCAAATACAGCAAGTGCGAGTTATGGTTGAGGGAGGTGACCTTCTTGGGTCATGTGATATCTGGTGATGGCCTGGCGGTGGACCCCGCCAAGGTCGAGGTAGTGCTCAGGTGGGAGAGACCGCATTCAGTCACTGAGATTCGCAGTTTCCTGGGACTGGCAGGTTACTACAGACGGTTCATCAGGGGATTTTCACAGATTGCGCGTCCTATGACACAGTTGACCCGGAAGGACGTGCCTTTCGCTTGGACAGACGCCTGTGAGGCATGTTTTCTGGAGCTAAAGGGGAGGTTGACCTCGGCTCCCGTGCTCACCATCCCTGATAGTAGTGGCGGGTTCGTTGTGTACACAGACGCTTCCTTGCAGGGGTTAGGAGGTGTGCTCATGCAGAGGGGTCATGTTGTCGCTTACGCTTCACGGCAACTGAAGCCCCATGAGCATACCTACCCTACCCACGACCTAGAGTTGGTAGCTGTTGTCTTCGCGCTGAAGACCTGGAGGCACTACTTGTACGGTGAGACCTTCGAGATTTTTACAGATCACAAGAGCCTCAGATATCTTTTTGACCAGAAGGAGCTCAACATGAGACAGAGACGTTGGTTGGAGCTCCTGAAGGACTACGATTGCAGCATCTCCTACCACCCGGGAGGGGCCAATGTGGTGGCTAATGCCTTGAGCCGTAAGGTGCCCGCACGCTTGGCCAGTCTATAGCTACAGAGTTGGAGCCAATTGGAGGAGGTGGGCAGTTGGCGACCTCTAGAGTTACGAGGGTACTGTGGGGCAATGATGGTGACGCGGCACCAAGCCAGAGCTGATAGACCGCATCATCACAGGGCAGATGGCCGATCCATACTTGCAGTCTTTGCGCGACAGAGTACTATCAGGGGACCCAGGGGACTTCTCTTTCACAGACCAGGTGTTATGCTTGAGGGGACGGTTGTGCGTTCCCAGAGACGAGGAGCTGTTGAGAGAGCTCCTGACTGAGGCACACGGTTCCAGATTCACCATACATCCCGGAAACACGGAAATGTACCATGACTTAAGGCGCGAGTTTTGGTGGAGAGGGATGAAGCGGGATGTGGGTGAGTTCGTGCAGTAGTGCTTAGTGTGCCAGCAGGTGAAAGCCGAGCATCAGAGGCCTGCAGGGCCACTTCAGCCGCTTCCAGTGCCAGAGTGGAAGTGGGAGAGCATCACCATGGACTTGGTGGTGGGCTTACCTGTTACCCAGTGGGGACACGACGCAGTCTGGGTAATAGTGGATAGATTGACGAAGACGGCGCGATTCTTGCCGATCCGAGTCACTTTGGGACCAGCACAGTTGGCAGAGAGGTATATCCGTGATGTGGTGCGACTACACGGAGTTCCGCGGGAGATCGTATCCGACCGGGATACCCGCTTTACGTCCCAGTTTTGGGCTGAGTTTCAGCAGGCCTTGGGGACGAGGTTGAGGTTTAGCACGGCTTACCACCCCCAGACGGACGGACAGTCTGAGCGCACGATACAGACACTTGAGGACCTATTGCGTGCCTGTGTACTGGACTGGAGGGGCTCTTGGGAGGAGCACCTGCCCCTGGCGGAGTTTGCATACAACAACAGTTATCACTCGAGCATCGGCATGGCTCCCTACGAGGCTCTGTATGGACGGAAGTGTACGGCACCCTTGAGTTGGGTTGAGGTGGGGACCAAGTGGGAGGTTGGCCCCAGGTTGATCCGGTAGAGTCAGGAGGTAGTTGAGCAGATCCACAGACGACTCCGCACTGTCAGGAGCAGACAGAAGAGCTACGCGGATCGCAGACGCAGAGAGGTGCAGTTCGAGGTTGGGGACCACGTCTTCCTTCGTGTTTCGCCCATGAAGGGCTTACAGCAGTTTGGGGTGAGAGGGAAGCTCGCGCCGAGGTTCGTGGGGCCCTTTGAGGTCCTGGAGCGGGTTGGACCCATTGCTTACAGACTTGCCCTTCCCCCGCAGCTTTCTGGTGTGCACGACGTGTTCCACGTGTCCAACCTCAGGAAGTAGTAGCCGATCCCAGCCACGTACTGAGTCACGAGAGCGTCGAGGTGAGCGACAACCTGACCAACCCCGAGCGGCCAGTGCAGATCCTAGACCGAGCCGTCCGCCGGTTGAGACGAAAGCAAGTACCCTTGGTAAAGGTTTTGTGGAGGAGCCAACGGTACGAGGAGGCTACCTGGGAGCCTGAGGCGGCAATGCGGGAGCGGTACCCGGAGCTTTTCTCGGGTACGTCTTTTCGGATCGGCCTCGGTCCACTTTGAGTTTGTTATGGTTAATTGGACATCTTCTTCCCGCACCCTAGTTGGCGCAAGTTTCGGGGATGAAACTTCCTTTGAGTTTGTTATATTGTAACGAATGCGTACCCCAGACGTCTTTTAAGACATCTGGGAGGTGGCCCAGACGTCGGACCAGACGTCTGGGATCACATCCAGACGTCTGCCCAGACGTCTGGGATCGTTTCCAGACGTCTGGAAAATAGTTATTTTCGCACGAAAGATTCGTCTGCGCGCCTGTGCGCGCAGATCCGCGATTCCTCTCTCTCTCTCTTTTTCCCTCTCTCTCTCTGCGGCTACAGGCGACCTGCCACGCTCCTCTCTCCTCCTCGCGCGACCTTAAAAGGCACGCCTCCCCTCCCGTCTCCACCGTCTCCTCCTTCTTCTCCTTCCTGTGCGTGAGAGCGAGCGAGCGCGAGGGCGGCAGCGGCGGTTGCATTGAGCGCGGAGGAGGTGCGGCGTGCGAGAGCGGAGCTCTGCCGTGAGGGCGAGCTCGCCGGAGCAACTTGGCCGGCCAGCGGAGGGCGCAGGGGGCGCGGAACGACGCGGAGAGGCACCTGCTGCAGTCTGAGCAGCAGGCGCGCGAGGTGCGACGCGGGCGACGTCGCGGGCGGAGGCCAAGTCGCACCCTGATTCTGGAAAAGTTTCCAGAATCAGACGTCTGGGTTGATAGGCAGACGGCGAGGACGACGTCTGGTAGCTCATACCGACGTCTGAAAGGTGTGTTTTCCGCTTTCTTCTTCCTTCCTGTCGACCGACCGTACTAAGGGAGGGAGTAGGCTGTGCGCAGGTACGCTGATTCGCCATCCTTTGCGAATCAGACGTCTGGAAGTTGTACCAGACAGCGGGAGTGACCTCCAGACGTCCGGGGTGACCATCGGAAGTCTGGGAGCTAGGACAGACGTCCCCGCATACTTCTGGACGTCTGGGAAACCACACTGAACAGGTAATTCTCTGATCCACTCTTTAAGACGTCTAGAAGAAGTTCCAGACGTCTGATTTTGCACAGTATCGTCATTTTCGACCCGTTTAGGGCCCGTTCGGGCTCCGTTTTCCGTGATTCGAGTTGCATTCTTTTCAGAATTAATTCCTCTACCCGTCTACAGTAGCTATACACTGTTTTGAGACACTCCTTGTGTTTGATCCTTGTGATAGGACCTCGTTCAGTTGCAGTCTAGGGAGTCGCGGAGGCGCGCGGGATTCTCGATCACGCCCCCATTACTCCCGTTGTACCTGTGATGAGAACCTCATCATGAGCCATAACTAGCTCATTTTGACCTAATACAAAGGATAAAAGCTCCTACATATCTCACGGAAAGGCTTAACTCAGAGAATTCTGAGTTTGAGAAGAAAATAAGTCATAAGGGGTAAAAATGCAATTTTACCAGTATAATCTGCATACAGGGTAATTCAGGGCCCAAACATAGGTCAAAGCAGCTTAATAAGAATAAAAGTGGGATGAAATGATCTAGCAAGGGCTACAGCAATTCCAAGAAACTAAATGATAATCTGTAACCCTAAAATAACCCACTTCAATTCACGAGGTTTGAGGCAAATTAAAAATAGAATAAACCCTCTAAAATTCATAGAAAAATAATCTCTAGGGTTTAGAACCTTCAATTTGGCCTTCAGAACCCATTTTGACCTACATTGAGAACCATGCCCAATTAATAACTTAATTTGGGTTCTTCGCATAAATTGACCGGTCAAACAAGGTTTAATATAGAAATGAAATTCACCATCAGATTCCTTAGGTCCTAATCAGTCATGTATAAAAACTTGAGCCTAAGAAGAAACCTCCTTGACCAACTTTACACTTTGGTCCTCATATATTTACTTTTTGGCCCTCAACTTTTGAACCCTCGCATTTTGGCCCCTAGCTCTCCTTCGTTCTTTGCGATCAGGTCCCCCTTGCAAAACCTGCCACCACCATGCTCCGGCGACCTTGCGCGGAGCATGGCGCCGCGTAGGGTGAGGGGGGGGACCTGGCAAGTAAACCGGGGGTGCCCTGCGTCGTCAGCCGTCGCAGGGACACCCCCTTGGTCGTTGTAACCCACCATACCGGCCGTGCGAACGCACGGACGGTATGGGTTTTTGTTTCCGGCCATCCTCCGGCGAGGGAGACACGTCGTCTCCCTTCGCCTTCCTCCCTGTTTTGATCCCTATTAATACCCCCCGTTGCTCCACCGACCGAGGCAGCTTGGATCTGACGGAGAAAATCCCCAACTTTCCTCTCTTCTCTCTCCGGCAAACGCTCACCAGCTCCGGCGGTTCCTCCCCCTCCACCTCTTCGCTCTGCCGCAATACCAACAGCAGAGACTTCCTCCCCTGCTCTTCCCGCGCCACGCCGCACCTAGCTGGCGCCTCTCCGGCTCTCTGCTCGCCGCCGCCCCTTTCCCTGAGCATCGTCTTCTCCGGCGACAGTCGATACAACTGTCGCCCTGTTCCTCCCCCTTCGTCCCTGCAAGTAAGCTAGAACTACCCCCCTTCTTCTCCTCTTTCTTCCCCCGCTTTCAATTTATTCAATTAAGCTCTCAACCGACCCTGACCATCGTCACCCCCTTCGTCTCCGGCCACCCTCCGGCGAGATGCTCCCATCGCTCCACAGCCTCACACACCTCGCCGACCTTCACCGAACCTCCGCCTCATCACACTGAGCACCCCACACCCCTTCACTGCCACTCCACACCTCCGTAACGCTTCCCCCAACAAACCCATCCTCCGACCCACAGTCCGACCTAGGGCAGCCCTTGCACGCCGCCCCACGCCTCGCCACTACCCACACGAGCTTCGCCGTACCCTGGCGAAGCTCCCGGCACTTTCTGATTAGGCCGAGAGGCCGTTTTCTTGTGAACAGGCCACCCGACCTCCGCCGCCATTGCCGTGCAGAAGGAGCTGCTTCCGCCTGCAGCTACAGGCGCGCCACGCTCAGCGCCACGCCCAGATTCAACTCCCAGGCCTAGCGAGGCGTTTCGACAAAACACCAGGCTCGCAGCTAAGGCAGAAGGCTTCGCGTGACGCCGCGATCTCCCGCTGCTTTCCCCGCTGCGGGCGCGCAATTGAGGTGGGACATTTAGTCCCACCTCGGAAAAGCCTGAAGAGGCGCAGCGATATAAGATGCAAAAGTACTGGAGGCTTACTGCCTCAGCACACGGGGTGAGGTCCCCTTCACCCACCCGGTTACCCGGTCTCGTCCGCGCTCACGCCCCGCGGACCTGACCCGACCCGACCCGACTTAAGACTGACCTGCACTCCTCGCCCACCACGCACGCCGGTGGGCCTGGACCCGGGCGCGACCCGAACCCGATTACCCGGCAGCTCTGGGAGAGCTTTCCCAAGAGTGGTTTCAGAGAGAGAGAGACGCGGGGGGAGAGGGTAGAGTAGGTTTTGTTCTCTGACGTAAGCCCTGAAGTGTGCAGGCACAGGTGAAGAAGAAGAACCGCGGAAGAAGAAGGAAGCTGAGGGAGACACTGTAGCAACAGGCAGTTTAAGTCGTCTGATTTGGAAATCAGACGACGGCCTGAAGGGAAAAGAAGAAAGAAGGAGGGGTGACGTCCCTGGCTGAAAAAGAAAAGAAGAAGAAGGAGATCTGAAGAAAGAAAGAAGAGCATCACCTCTGCAAAACAAAGAAGAAGAAGGAGATCTGAAGAAAGAAAGAAAGAAGAGCATCACCTCTGCAGAACAAAGAAGAAGAAGGAGATCTGAAGAAAGAAAGAAAGAAGAGCATCACCTCTGCAAAACAAAGAAGAAGAAGGAGATCTGAAGAAAGAAAGAAGAGCATCACCTCTGCAGAACAAAGAAGAAGAAGGAGATCTGAAGAAAGAAAGAAGAGCATCACCTCTGCAGAACAAAGAAGAAGAAGGAGATCTGAAGAAAGAAAGAAAGAAGAGCATCACCTCTGCAGAAGAAGAAAAAGAGAAGGAGATCTGAAGAAAGAAAGAAGAGCATCACCTCTGCAGAACAAAGAAGAAGAAGGAGATCTGAAGAAAGAAAGAAGAGCATCACCTCTGCAGAACAAAGAAGAAGAAGGAGATCTAAAGAAAGAAAGAAGAGCATCACCTCTGCAAAACAAAGAAGAAGAAGGAGATCTGAAGAAAGAAAGAAGAGCATCACCTCTGCACAACAAAGAAGAAGAAGGAGATCTGAAGAAAGAAAGAAGAGCATCACCTCTGCAGAAGAAGAAAAAGAGAAGGAGATCTGAAGAAAGAAAGAAGAGCATCACCTCTGCAGAACAAAGAAGAAGAAGGAGATCTGATGAAAGAAAGAAGAGCATCACCTCTGCAGAACAAAGAAGAAGAAGGAGATCTGAAGAAAGAAAGAAAGAAGAACATCACGAGGAGAAAACAAAGAGAAAAGAAGACAACAAATTCTTTCCCTCTCTCTTTCTTTATTTTTTGTAAAAGAAACATGTATATCTCTAGAATACAACTTGCTCCCTGAGTTCGACCTCGGGAACTCTTTTATTTTCCGAGTAAAAAATTTATATATTTGAAATGTTGGTAATAACTGGCTATACTACAACGTTATAACAATAAAACCCGGTTGTCCCAACGTCTTCATTTTGGCGCCGTTGCCGGGGAGCACCGGCTATTCTAGAGGTAAACATTCCTGTTTCTTTTTTTTTTAATTTCTGATAATCTCCTCTCTTTTGTGCAGCTACAGGAACTCAAGAAGACAAGCAACCACACGACAACCACTCCGAAGACAGGTAAATTTTTCCTCTCACTATTAACCCCTAAACTCTAAAGAGGAAGAAAAGAAAAGAACAAGCAATATAGGGCTAACCTGTCTTCCATACTTAGTAACCATAAAGAGTTGCATGTTTTCAACTCATCACTCCTGCACACTATTAAGGGTATTTAAGGGCTAACACATTCTTGCTTGAGCCCTAATTGCCCAACAAAGAGTTAAATGGACCAAGTAGAGCCAACATAAGGTCAAACATTAGGATTTCAGTAGAGACACACCCCTTAATCAAGAATTGAGGAAATCCAAAAGTGGTGTGCCCAAGCCATTGATTGAAAATAATTAACAAGAAAAATCCTAAACAATTGGCTCTCTCTAAACACTTGAACCCTAAAAGACTAGACCTGAAAGCTCTCAAAGGAAACAAGAGGTAAAGTTGACCCCTTTGGGTCAACCAACCTTAAATTAGGTCACTCTTTGCACTTAAAAAGACTAAAGTTCAAGTGAAACCTTAAGCACCCTGATCTTAAAATTGGTAGACTTAAGAGGTCAAGATCCCCATTCTGGTCTACCTGGAACCGCAGTGACAAGAGAGCTCGGGTGGGGGAAACCCTGTAACCCGTGGGGACGCTCTACCGTGTAGGGGTCTTCGCGGGACTCTCCCTCTCTGGCTGCCCAGGTAATTCTCAGGTGGACGATCTTTCTGATCAAGGGGTCCATCTGCCCTGCACCTCTATAGTCACCCAACACATTTTTGGGTGTCTTGATTGGGTCCAGCACCTTCTAAACTTACCTCTTCCAACAGTGCATGTACGGAAGGAGGTCCCTAAGACCACCCTTAAGACCTCCATTAGAAATTCGCTCTCGTCAAGGCCAAGCCTCGACGCCCGTGTTTGTGCAGCAACACCCTCACATTATTCTCTCTTCTGATTCAGAACCAAGTTCTTCTTCTTCCCCCATCATGGCTCAGCCAGTTGAGGAAGAAAATAATCTGGAACACCAGCTCCAGCGACTCAATGACCTCTTCCGAAACTTCGTGCACCCACCACAGCGTCCTATGATGCGGGACCACTACAATCCTGCTGCGGTGGCCATTGAGCCTCGAGTCAGAATCCCGACTGGAGGACCTGATTCCGAATTAAAGCCCAACATGATTCATGCTATACCTAAATTCCATGGGCTTAATTCTGAAGATCCCTTCCAGCACATCAAACAGCTAAAGCATCTGGCCCACACTTTTGGATCAGATGCGCAAAATCGGGATATTCTTCTCATGAAGATGTTCTCCTTTTCTCTTATGGACAAGGCCGCCCATTGGTACCAAACTCAGACCCGGCCGATCAACACTTGGGAAGAACTTCAATCCGAATTTTTGAAAAAGTTTTTTCCCGTGGGTCGGACCAACGCCTTGCGCAATCAGATTACACACTTCACTCAACAATCAGGAGAACCTCTCCATGAGGCATGGGATCGTTTTCAGGATCTCATGAGAAAGTGCCCCCATCACGGAGTTCCTAAATGGGAACAAGTCCAATCTTTTTACCAGGGACTCCGTGAGGACATCCGCCTTTTCGTCAATGCAACTTGCGGAGGAAACATCATGGGTCAACATGAAGACACCGTATGGGAGATTCTCGAAAACATGTGCGAGAACTCCATCAACAATGACTCCATGGGATTATTCGACAGGACGAATACCCGCGCAGCGACGAATCTTAAGGGAGCACATGAGATGCAGGGCCTGTCCGCATCAGTCGACCTGGAATTAATGGCCAGTCGATTGGACAAGGTCTCAATCATTGAAAAGAAGGTGGATGAGCTGACTCAGCACTTGCAGCGAGCCACCTCCGCGCGTAACTCCTTTGCACAACCTCCTTCCACACAGGAGACTGTGCAAAACATCCTCCATCGATCTTCCCCTGGGATGGATCCATATCCACCCCCATATGATTCTTGGATTGGAAGATCATCCGATCCTTTCTACACCAGCCGAGGGAACTCCATTCCCCCTTTCCCTGACTCTCAGGAGGTTCCTCAGACCTGCGAGGACCTCAACGCCATCCAGAACGACCCATTCTCCAACACTTACAACCCTGGATGGCGAAACCATCCCAATTTTCAGTGGGCAGGAAATTCCCAAACTCAAAGACCACCTTTTCAGTCCCGCCCACAGCCCCCTCGTCATTACCAGCCGCCTCAGCCTCGGCCCAACCCTACTTATCCATCAGGGCCAAATCAGGATCAAATGTCCCTAATCCTTCAGACTCTGGCTGACATTCAAAAAACGAATGCGGCTATTCAAAAACAGCACAAGGACGAGCTTACTGAAGTTAAAACTCAACTAGCCCAGTTGGCAAATTCTCGCCAGCCAGGCACACTCCCTTCCCAACCCCTTCCTAACCCAAATAACGTGCCAACCCAGAAGCGCGTTATGAATCCAAATTTAGGCCACGCTCAATGGATTTATCAGGCCCCTACTGCTCCATCTCCAGACGAGATGGAAGCCTCAACTTCTTATGCGGGATTTCAGCAGCAGCCACCCCTCCTACCAAACCCAAACCAAAATCAGGCCGGATTAAATTCTGTAACAACACGTAGTGGTAAAACAACTCAAGACCCGCATTATCCAAACCACTCCAAGCCTGATAACCATGACCCTAGGATAGTTATCCAAGGTACCGCTGTTCCAGATCCACAACCTGGACCTATCCTAGAAGAACCAACCAAGATCCCGTTTCCCGAGGCCCTGACCAAGGGAAAGAAGACCACAAAACCCGTGGCCCCTGAGGAGGACCTGGTCAAGCTCTTTGAGCAGGTCCACATAAACATCCCCTTGATGGATGCAATCCGCCACGTACCAGCTTACGCACGATTTTTAAAGAATATATGTACACCCCAGCGTAAGCCGCGAACCAAGGGAGGGAGCCCAATAGTTCTGTCAGAACAAGCCAGCTCTGTAATCCTCAGTAGACTCCCACCCAAGGCAAAAGATCCTGGAACTCCCCTAATTTCCTGTAAGATAGGTGGTACCCAATTTGATAGAGCTTTGTTAGACTTAGGTGCATCCATAAACCTGATACCCACATCCTTACTCGACCATCTAGAAGAATCTGAGCTAAAATCAACCGAGGTGACATTACAATTAGCAGATCGATCTATAAAGTCACCAAAAGGGATCCTCGAGGATGTAATCGTGAGAGTGAGGGATTTCTATTTTCCAGTGGACTTTATAGTCTTAGATATGGATGCACCTGAGAACCCTAGGGATACACCAATCATTCTAGGGAGACCTTTCTTGGCTACTGCTAGAGCCAACATCAGCTGTGAGGAGGGCCAAATAGAGCTTAAGTTTGGAGATCAAACACTGAAAATTGATATATTTAAGGCCCAACAAGGAATTAATTGCGGCGTCATCGAGCAAATTTGTGACATCAAGACTTTGGTTGATGAATCACACCTCCAGAATGACTCGAGTATGCCTCATCAACCACAGAAGGATCTTGACCCGCAAACAGAGGAGTCAAATCCAGATGTGAACAACCCAGTAACTCCCACCCTTGAACCTCACATCTATACTGAACCACCCGCTGCTGCTGAAAACCCCATCCTCGAACTGAAACCCCTTCCTGCTCACTTAAAATACGTCTTTTTGGGTTCTAATCCCGTCTGATTGTTGTCCTCCAGCAACATCGCAGAGCCATCGGATGGACTCTCGATGATTTGACTGGAATAAGTCCCTCTTATTGTACTCATCATATCTATTCAGAAGAGGGCACACGACCTTCTCGTGAAATGCAGAGACGCTTAAACCCCAATCTGCAGGAGGTCGTGAAAAAGGAGATCATCAAGTGGTTAGATGCCGGGATCATCTACCCGATCTCCGATAGTCGTTGGGTGAGCCCAATTCAGGTCGTGCCCAAGAAGGCAGGACTCACCACTATAACGACTGAGACCGGAGAAATCATTCCTACCCGATTAGCCAACTTGTGGAGAGTCTGTATAGATTACCGTCGACTCAATTCCTCCACGAAGAAGGATCATTTCCCACTACCCTTCATTGATCAAATTCTCGAAAAACTAGCGGGAAATAGGTTCTTCTGCTTTCTTGACGGGTACTCCGGTTATAACCAGGTGGCAATCCATCCTGAGGACCAAGAAAAGACCACGTTCACCTGCCCCTTCGGAACATACGCTTTCCGAAGGATGCCTTTCGGTCTTTGCAATGCACCCGCTACTTTTCAGCGATGCATGCTTGCCATATTCTCAGATATGGTAGGTGATTATCTGGAAGTCTTCATGGATGACTTTTCAGTTTTCGGAGCATCATTCGACGATTGCCTCCAACACTTGGTCCAGATACTCAGGCGGTGCATCGATGTGAATTTGGTTCTTTCCTGGGAAAAGAGCCATTTCATGGTGCCTGAGGGAATTGTCCTGGGACACTCAATTTCGGAGAAAGGTATCCAAGTGGATCGAGCTAAGGTTAATCTGATCTCTCACCTTCCTATGCCTAGCTCAATCAGGGACATCCGATCCTTTTTAGGGTATGTCGGTTTTTATCGACGATTTATCCCTGATTTTTCAAAAATCGCACGCCCCCTGACCACTCTTCTCTCCAAGGATGTTCCCTTCGAAATCTCCAAGGAATGCACTCAAGCATTTGAAATCCTGCGTGACCGAGTCACCCAAGCCCCGATCCTACAGTCCCCTGATTGGTCTCAACCCTTTGAGATCATGTGTGATGCATCCGACTTCGCTGTAGGAGCGGTTTTGGGACAGAAAAATGACAAGAAACCTGTGGTCATTTACTACGCCAGCAAAACACTCGATGAGGCTCAGCGTAACTATACGGTTACTGAGAAAGAGCTGCTAGCTGTAGTATTTGCCCTAGAAAAGTTCAGATCGTACCTTCTGGGTTCCCATGTCATCATATACTCGGATCACACAGCTGTGAGGCATCTCCTTGCGAAGAAGGACGCGAAACCTCGATTAATCCGATGGATCTTGCTGTTGCAAGAATTTGACCTTGAAATTCGCGACAAAGCGGGAAAGCAAAACGTGGTAGCTGATCACTTGTCCCGTCTTCCTTCTGAAATAATTGACCGTTCCGGACCCATCACTAAGCATTTTCCCGATGAGCACCTGCTGACTATTGGTACTAGCCTTCCATGGTTTGCTAATATAGTAAATTACTTGGCATCTCATCAGACCCCGTCCGATTGGCCGAAGGCCAAGAAAGACAAATTACGCTCCGATGCCAAGTATTACATTTGGGATGACCCGTACCTCTTCCGCATAGGTGCCGATCAGATCATTCGGAGATGTGTCCCGGAAGGGGAATTCAACAATATCCTCTCTTTCTGCCATGACCAGGCATGCGGTGGCCATTTTGCTGGGCATAAAACCGCATCAAAAATCCTCCAGTGCGGCTTTTACTGGCCCACACTGTTCAAAGACGCATACAATCACTGCAAGGCATGCAGTCGTTGCCAGACTTTGGGCAACATGAGCCATCGCGACATGATGCCTATGCAACCGATTCTAGTATGTGAAATCTTTGATGTTTGGGGGATTGATTTTATGGGCCCCTTTCCTGTTTCGGATGGTTTCGAATACATTCTGTTGGCTGTGGACTACGTGTCCAAATGGATCGAAGCCATACCGACCCGAACCTGTGATCACAAAATCGTTCTCAAATTCATTCATCAACACATTTTCTCAAGGTTCGGGATTCCTCGTGCAATAATCTCTGATGGAGGGACCCATTTCACAAATGCTCAGTTTAGGTCACTGATGACCAAATACGGGGTGTCTCACCGAATCTCTACTCCTTACCACCCCTAAACTAATGGTCTAGCTGAGCTATCTAATCGGGAGATCAAGAAAATCCTGCAAGTCACTGTTCGACCTGACAGGAAGGACTGGTCGTCCCGACTTCCGGAAGCATTGTGGGCCTATAGGACAGCCCACAAGACCCAATTGGGCATGTCTCCCTTTAGACTGGTGTACGGAAAGGCATGCCACCTTCCCGTCGAACTGGAGCATAAAGCCTATTGGGCAGTACGGAACTGTAATCTAGATCTTTCCAAGGCTGGGAACCACAGAAAACTCCAAATCAGCGAGATCGATGAGTTACGCATAGACGCGTACGAGAACTCGCAAATCTACAAGGAGCGGGTTAAAGCCTTCCACGACAAACACATCTCGAGAAAGATCTTTCATCCTGGTCAAAAGGTCCTACTCTTTGATACCCGACTCAAACTCTTCCCAGGAAAACTGAGATCTAAGTGGGTCGGACCATATTTGGTCCGACAGGTTTTTGGAAATGGAGCAATCGAAATCAGTCCACTCAGCCACGATTCAGAACCTTTCATCGTGAACGGTCAGAGACTCAAGCTGTTCATTGATGTAACTTCTACTGATTTGGCTGAGGCATCTTATATCCTCCTTTCCCCTTGAGCTTATTGCGCCCAGCCGATGGCGTAAAACTCAGCGCTTAACGGGAGGCAGCCCGTCATTCTCTTTGAAAACCTGAAACTTGTTCTGACACCTTTTAGCACTCGAAGTTCACCCTTGTAGACAGCCGACCCCAACTCAGATGCCTGCATCTGGGATTTGAAATCGTCCGCAAAAATTCAACCTGACCCATCCACTCATCTAAATTTCTGTCTTAAGGAATGAACTAAGACCCCCTAGGTTACAATGAGGACATTGCAAATCTTAGGCATGGGGGGGTATGAAAGTGCAAAAACTTGTAAGAAAAGGTTTCAAACAAAAAAATTCACATATGCCAAAAACACCATAAAAATTAAAAAAAAAAAATTTTTCAAAAAAGAATAAGAGGAAAAGAGGAGAAGGAAATTTTGTGAAGGAGAAAAGAAACAAAATGAAAAAGGAGCACAAAATTATGAGAAAAAGTGATAGTCATTAGTAAGGAACTAACGAATTAACCTAAGTTCTAGACCTCATTCAAGAAAAGTGCACAAAGAGATTAATAAAGAATGCAAACCTTAGGCATTCTTGAATAGACTCTTAGTACCCATTAAGATCTGGACACTCCTCAAGAGGTTGAGGAAAATGAAAAGCTGAAGTATTAGGTCTAAGGCTTAGGGAGTATTCGGCCTCGTTAACTAATTTTTGGTTTACGGGACTCAGTAACCTAAGCACCCTAATCTCACACACAGCCTGGTTTAGTAAGCGTAAAAATCAGAATCACGCAGAAGCGTCGCAAAATTCTGAAAAGAACACCTAGAATAGGAGCGGCCGATCAACACAAGTTGATTTGGACGAGTTCCCAGCGCGGAGAGGCGGGAAATCCCCTCGAAGATGCGTAGCAAAATATCATCTCCTCGGTGCTTGTCTCCTAGGATATTTACATATCCTACTGGGGGCATGTAAGCACTCTGCTGGTTCAGATTCCATGGATGGAATTATCTCGAATTGTCAATTGCCAGGGTCTGGATTCGGCCACGGAACACCATGGATGGGATTATCTCGAAATCTCAATAGCCAGGGTTCCGGGGGTTGCCATGGGTGGTGCTATCTCGAAGCATCGATCGCCAGGAACCCTTGAGGATTGATGATGGGAGCAAGGAATCTGATACAGACCGTGTTGAAAAGCCAATCCTAGGCTAGAACTAAAAAGAAAAAGAGAGAGAAAACTCTCCAAACAGAAAAACTTTCTATCTCTCTCTTACAAAACGCACTGCGAACTGAGCCAGGGCTAAAATCATTTCAAGCACGGGTGCTTTAACCACGAAGTCCAATAAACCTTAGGTTAGTTCTTGTGGGCCTTAAAAACCTTTGCTAAAAGACTGAGGCTAAGGCTAGACAGATTTGGATCTTGATTGGTACTAGAGTACCTTTTAGGCCTATGGTCAGCATTCTAACCTAATCTATGCTCAAATAAAAAAGGCACTTATCTAAAACTATTAAAAAATTCATGGTCTAGAACAAGGGTTGAAACCTTAAGTTTTTGCTAAGGGACTAGCAAAAGCTAGGCATGGGGGTATGATGAGAACCTCATCATGAGCCATAACTAGCTCATTTTGACCTAATACAAAGGATAAAAGCTCCTACATATCTCAAGGAAAGGCTTAACTCAGAGAATTCTGAGTTTGAGAAGAAAACAAGTCATAAGGGGTAAAAATGCAAGTTTACCAGTATAATCTGCATACAGGGTAATTCAGGGCCCAAACATAGGTCAAAGCAGCTTAATAAGAATAAAAGTGGGATGAAATGATCTAGCAAGGGCTACAGCAATTCCAAGAAATTAAATGATAATCTGTAACCCTAAAACAACCCACTTCAATTCACGAGGTTCGAGGCAAAGTAAAAATAGAATAAACCCTCTAAAATTCATAGAAAAATAATCTCTAGGGTTTAGAACCTTCAATTTGGCCTTCAGAACCCATTTTGACCTACATTGAGAACCATGCCCAATTAATAACTTAATTTGGGTTTTTCGCATAAATTGACCGGTCAAACAAGGTTTAATATAGAAATGAAATTCACCAACAGATTCCTTAGGTCCTAATCAGTCATGTATAAAAACTTGAGCCTAAGAAGAAACCTCCTTGACCAACTTTACACTTTGGTCCTCATATATTTACTTTTTGGCCCTCAACTTTTGAACCCTCGCATTTTGGCCCCTAACTCTCCTTCGTTCTTTGCGATCAGGTCCCCCCTGCAAAACCTGCCACCACCATGCTCCGGCGACCTTGCGCGGAGCATGGCGCCGCGCAGGGTGAGGGGGGGGACCTGGCAAGTAAACCGGGGGTGCCCTGCGTCGTCAGCCGTCGCAGGGACACCCCCTTGGTCGTTGTAACCCACCATACCGGCCGTGCGAATGCACGGACGGTATGGGTTTTTGTTTCCGGCCATCCTCCGGCGAGGGAGACACGTCGTCTCCCTCCGCCTTCCTCCCTGTTTTGATCCCTATAAATACCCCCCGTTGCTCCACCGACCGGGGCAGCTTGGATCTGACGGAGAAAATCCCCAACTTTCCTCTCTTCTCTCTCCGGCAGACGCTCACCAGCTCCGGCGGTTCCTCCCCCTCCACCTCTTCGCTCTGCCGCAATACCAGCAGCAGAGACTTCCTCCCCTGCTCTTCCCACGCCACGCCGCACCCAGCTGGCGCCTCTCCGGCTCTCTGCTCGCCGCCGCCCCTTTCCCTGAGCATCGTCTTCTCCGGCGACAGTCGATACGACTGTCGCCCTGTTCCTCCCCCTTCGTCCCTGCAAGTAAGCTAGAACTACCCCCCTTCTTCTCCTCTTTCTTCCCCCGCTTTCAATTTATTCAATTAAGCTCTCAACCGACCCTGACCATCGTCACCCCCTTCGTCTCCGGCCACCCTCCGGCGAGATGCTCCCATCGCTCCACAGCCTCACACACCTCGCCGACCTTCACCGAACCTCCGCCTCATCACACTGAGCACCCCACACCCCTTCACTGCCACTCCACACCTCCGTAACGCTTCCCCCAACAAACCCATCCTCCGACCCACAGTCCGACCTAGGGCAGCCCTTGCACGCCGCCCCACGCCTCGCCACTACCCACACGAGCTTCGCCGCACCCTGGCGAAGCTCCCGGCACTTTCTGATTAGGCCGAGAGGCCGTTTTCTTGTGAACAGGCCACCCGACCTCCGCCGCCATTGCCGTGCAGAAGGAGCTGCTTCCGCCTGCAGCTACAGGCGCGCCACGCTCAGCGCCACACCCAGATTCAACTCCCAGGCCTAGCGAGGCGTTTCGACAAAACACCAGGCTCGCAGCTAAGGCAAAAGGCTTCGCGTGACGCCGCGATCTCCCGCTGCTTTCCCCGCTGCGGGCGCGCAATTGAGGTGGGACATTTAGTCCCACCTCGGAAAAGCCTGAAGAGGCGCAGCGATATAAGATGCAAAAGTGCTGGAGGCTTACTGCCTCAGCACACGGGGTGAGGTCCCCTTCACCCGCCCGGTTACCCGGTCTCGTCCGCGCTCACGCCCCGCGGACCTGACCCGACCCGACCCGACTTAAGACTGACCTGCACTCCTCGCCCACCACGCACGTCGGTGGGCCTGGACCCGGGTGCGACCCGAACCCGATTACCCGGCAGCTCTGGGAGAGCTTTCCCAAGAGTGGTTTCAGAGAGAGAGACGCGGGGGGAGAGGGTAGAGTAGGTTTTGTTCTCTGACGTAAGCCCTGAAGTGTGCAGGCACAGGTGAAGAAGAAGAACCGCGGAAGAAGAAGGAAGCTGAGGGAGACACTGTAGCAACAGGCAGTTTAAGTCGTCTGATTTGGAAATCAGACGACGGCCTGAAGGGAAAAGAAGAAAGAAGGAGGGGTGACGTCCCTGGCTGAAAAAGAAAAGAAGAAGAAGGAGATCTGAAGAAAGAAAGAAGAGCATCACCTCTGCAAAACAAAGAAGAAGAAGGAGATCTGAAGAAAGAAAGAAAGAAGAGCATCACCTCTGCAGAACAAAGAAGAAGAAGGAGATCTGAAGAAAGAAAGAAAGAAGAGCATCACCTCTGCAAAACAAAGAAGAAGAAGGAGATCTGAAGAAAGAAAGAAGAGCATCACCTCTGCAGAACAAAGAAGAAGAAGGAGATCTGAAGAAAGAAAGAAGAGCATCACCTCTGCAGAACAAAGAAGAAGAAGGAGATCTGAAGAAAGAAAGAAAGAAGAGCATCACCTCTGCAGAAGAAGAAAAAGAGAAGGAGATCTGAAGAAAGAAAGAAGAGCATCACCTCTGCAGAACAAAGAAGAAGAAGGAGATCTGAAGAAAGAAAGAAGAGCATCACCTCTGCAGAACAAAGAAGAAGAAGGAGATCTAAAGAAAGAAAGAAGAGCATCACCTCTGCAAAACAAAGAAGAAGAAGGAGATCTGAAGAAAGAAAGAAGAGCATCACCTCTGCACAACAAAGAAGAAGAAGGAGATCTGAAGAAAGAAAGAAGAGCATCACCTCTGCAGAAGAAGAAAAAGAGAAGGAGATCTGAAGAAAGAAAGAAGAGCATCACCTCTGCAGAACAAAGAAGAAGAAGGAGATCTGAAGAAAGAAAGAAGAGCATCACCTCTGCAGAACAAAGAAGAAGAAGGAGATCTGAAGAAAGAAAGAAAGAAGAACATCACGAGGAGAAAACAAAGAGAAAAGAAGACAACAAATTCTTTCCCTCTCTCTTTCTTTATTTTTTGTAAAAGAAACATGTATATCTCTAGAATACAACTTGCTCCCTGAGTTCGACCTCGGGAACTCTTTTATTTTCCGAGTAAAAAATTTATATGTTTGAAATGTTGGTAATAACTGGCTATACTACAACGTTATAACAATAAAACCCGGTTGTCCCAACGTCTTCAACCTGGTAGAGTGGCTTAAGTTTATTTTTAAAATCTGTTAAAGTATGGAACCATAACTAGAATCTAGGACATTGCATGAATCCTAGGAATGAGAAATGTATGGAATGATAGCTCCTAGGTGATGCATGAATCCTAGGGCTGGAAAACTAGTTGTATGCTAGATCCTAGGGTGTGGCATGAATCTTAGGATGGAAAAAACTAGTGGAATGTATAATACTGCAGTCTTGGAAAAATGGAAAGGAATATAAAGCTGCCTGTAAATTGAATTAACAGTTGCCTGTTATGAATAAAGAACATGATTGAGATCATGGATTGTGAGAATGTGAAACTGGAAGGTGAAACATATGATGTTCTGAGATAAAGAGCTGGAACCCTACGGGGAATTAGGAGTGGAACTCCTGGAAAGAAAAAGGAATGGAACTGAGATGTAGTTTGTACTGTCTCTTGGGTACGCAGTACCAAGGGAAGTACCTGTACCTGTTTAGTGCAGAGTGGGGCCAGCCGCCCCAGGGACCCGGGGTTAGGATTGGCCGCTCTGTACCGACTTGTTGGCCCTCGTGTACGTAGTACCGAGGAGAGCTACTAGTGTTAGGAGAGTACTAGCTACCCCACGGGCCCCGGGGTTCTGCTAGCCTCCTTCACCGACTTGTTCGGCCCACTAGGGCAAACCAGGGTAGTCAGGCGAGGGTGCGCGGACTGTGGAGGGGCAAGGCCCCGGTTTGGTTATTGTGGAGGGGTTGGACCCCTGTTACTGAGAGGGCTCTGCCCTGGTTCCGTGCTGTGCTTTGGGCGCACCCGTTAACGGAAACGACTGACCGCGTGCCAGTGCGGGCTAGCTACCTGTGCGTTTATCGCGCGTGCCGTAGTCACCGTTACGTCTGTCAGTGACCTTGGGGTGGTTGACTGACGGTAGGATCACCACGAGGGACTCTCCCGGCCAGGAGAGCACCACGTGCTACTTCTACTTTTGGAAAAGACTGCAATCAAGATCGTTCCCACGAGGACATTCGAGATCAAGTAAAGGATCTGCGAAACAAATGAAATAGTGAGAAAAATTGAAAGATGTGAATAAAGGAAGCAATAGAACATAACAGCTACTGTACACTCTACTGTTGCCTTTAGTTAGTTTGCCACTCTACTCAGCATTTTGCTGACGTGTTACACTCGTTACCTTTTTCAGGACCAGGTGTTGAGCAGCCAAGGTCGGCGGCTGCAGAGGACGCTGGGCCGAGTAGGGTCCAGTAGAGTTACCACAGTCTTTTGTACCTCTTTTGTTTCTGTTCTAGTGAGTAGTTTTTGTTTCCGCTGTACCTTCTTTACCTGCAGTTCTTGTTATATGATAAATGTTGTTTTACTGTTGTGGTGGTACCTACTGTAGTAGTTTCTTTCCTTACTGCTGTACTTTCTTACTGTTAGTTATATTCATGCTGAATGTGGTTTATTTTACTGTCTTTTGGTTACTTCCTCATTGGACGACTAGGTCTTGGGATTAGTCGAGTCGGTCCGGTTCTCGTGTCTCGTAGGGACTCGGAAACCGGGTCGTTACAGTTTAGTCCAGACAATGTGTCATAGATTTTGGTACATTGATTCACCTCTCTGGAGATACTGTAGAGTTGAAGAATCTTATTAAGCCACACAAAGTTAAAGTTAAAGTGGCAGAGGTAATTTCTTTTGTGACCATTTGGAGAGGTCTAGGTATGTCCAGGATTTCGTGTTAGTGATGTGCATTGCACCCAGAATTCCTGATGAACTTATTATCAGTTAGCAAGATCTACAATGATCTCTAGTGTCGTGTAGTATTTGATGGCAGGCATTGTTATTTACAAGATAAGAAGATAAATGATATCATTGGTGGAGGCATAGAGAGGGATGATCTTTATTTCCTAGATGTTCCTACGACCTTTGCAGGAGCGACATTGATTGTAGGAGAGCCATGGTTGTGTCATAGATGGCTAGGTCTTCCTTTCGCTGGCAAGATGTGCCAGATGTATCTAAAACTATTGGACACCTTGTCTCTAGAGTGTGAGGATTGCCAATTAGGGAAGCATCATAGGAATTCCTTCCCATGCCAACTTGATGGGGTTAGCACAACTTTGTTTGCTCTGGTTCACTATGACATATGGGGTTTAGCATGTGTGCCCATTATTGGTGGCGACATATATTTTGCTATTTTCGTGGAGGATCATAGTCATTCAACTTGAATTTTTTTGATGAAAGCTAGATTCAAAATTCCACGGGTTGTTTAGTGATTTTTCATCGAGATACATACACAACACTCTATCATCATTTAGGTTTTCTGGAGCAATAATGCTCTAGAATTCATGTAGAAGGAGATGCAAGAGTTTTTTAGTACATGTGGGACTATTCATCAGATTTCATGCACTCACACGTCTCAGCAGAATGATGTGACAGAACATAAGCTGAGGTGTCTTCTGGATATTGTACAGACTTCGATGATTCATATGAAGGTACTTAAATCATTTTGGGGTGATGTCGTGTTTACTATAGCTTATTTGATATAGGGTGCCTTCTTCTGTGCTTTAGGGGCGAAATCCCTATTAGGTTTTTCATCCCCATTGTGATAGACCCTTTATTCTACCGTTGCGTGTTTTTGATAACACCTATTTTGTTTAGGCATTTGGTACCTAAGACAAGTTCTCCACGGGCAGTAAAGTGTATTTTCTTAGGGTACTCTCGGACTCAGAAGGGCTATAGGTGTTATAATCCGGTCCATAGGTGCTATATAGTGACTGTTGATGTCACATTCTCTAAGCAAGTACCCTATTACTCAGAGGAAGGAGCTAACATTAAGTTAGCTCCTAGGGAAACCTAAATCTACCACCATCATCAGAATCCACTTCCTACAGCACCAGAAACTCTTGCTCCTATGGAACCGACTGATTTCGGGGTAGGTGATGCCACGCCTATTGCATTGCGTAAATCTAGCTATTTTTGCATGTTACATCCGATGCCCTACTACATTGGGACCTCTCATTTACAGAAGATTTAATAGTTTGCCTCCATTTTTACTACTACTGTTGTTCGTAAGGACCATGCTTAGTCATCCTAGAATCCTTGGTGGCATGCTGCTATGGATGAGGAGATGGAAGCACTTTAGTCTAAAGGAACGTGGGAGTTGGTCCCATGCCTCTCTGTTGCTATTGTTGTTAATTGCTGATGGGTTTATACCATTAAATACTAGGTGGATGGTGTTAAGAGATTTAAGGCTTGGCTAGTGGCCAAGGGATTTACACAGACTTATGGTATTGACTAAATGGAGACCTCTCCAGTAGCCTGTATTTCCTCTATTTGGATTATCATCTTTGTGGCAATCAACTGTGGGTGGCCACGGTATTAACTTGACATCAAAAATGCATTTCTGTATGGTGATTTGGTAGAAATATATATGAAGCAACCACCTATTTTTGTGACTTAAGGGGAGTGTGTTTGCCTCTTGAAGGACATTTATGGTTTAAAGCAGAGTTCTAGATCTTGGTTTGAGCGTCTGAGTACAAAGGTTTAGAGGATTGATTTTTGTAGATCATCCTTAGATCACTTGATCTTCATTCGGAGAATTGGACTTGGCCCTACCATTACGGTTGTGGCATTAGCAGTTTATGTGGATGACATGGTTCTTACAGGGGATGATGAAGAAGGCATTCGACAGACCAAAGCATTCCTACATTCTATTTTTGTGACTAAAAATATTGGTGACTTGAGATATTTTCTTGGTATTGAAGCAGTTTGACAGGGATTACATTTATCTCTCTCCTAGAGGCGGTACACTTTGTAGCTACTAGAGGAGGTTGGTCTTCTTAGTATACCTATTAAGGCATTGCAGAAAGGCATTCTAGATAAGGATGGTTCTCAAGAAGGCCTATAAATAGCTAGTGAGAAAGCTGTTATATTTGATCGTTACGAGGTCGAATATTAGTCTTGCAATAGGTAAGTTAAGTCAGTTTTTAGACAAACCTACTACTTATCATTGGTAGACAGTGATGCAGGTGTTGAGATATATCAAGGAGTGTCCAAGTTGTGGTCTTTTGTTCTAGAAGAAAGCTCCTATGAGTGTTGTTGCTGATCTGATGCTGACTATGCTGGTGATATTCGGGATAGAAAATCTACTACAAGTTTTTGTATATTTGTAGCAGAAAACCTTGTGACTTGGAGGAGTAAGAAACAAAGTGTGGTGTCATGTTCGAGTACTGAATTAGAATATCACGCTATGGCACACACAAAAGAGATGATCGGGATACGGTCACTATTGCGTGACATGTTACAGTTGATGAGCTGATGGAAATGTATTGTGATAACAGAGCTGCAACCTATATAGCTAACAATCCCATGTTCCATGAGAGAACTAAGCATCTGGAGGTGGATTGTCATTTTATTGGGAGTCTTATCTAGGAAGGGTTACTACGTACTGTTTGCCTTACTTCATATCAGATTGCAGATATGTTTACTAAGTCGTTATCTTGCCTTATGTTTGAGAAGTGCAGAGACAAGCTGAGCATGGTTGATATATATACTCTAGCTTGAGGGGGAGTGTTATGTTATGCCTTGATGGTTATTTTGTTATGTTTTCATTTCATTGAATCCTTGTTATAATTTTTCCTCACCTCTCTCAATATAAAGGGTGTAGGATCGACTTAATAAAATAAGAAGATTTATTTTCTTTAATTAAAGTCAATTCTAATAGCAAGGAAAACTCATTTAATTCCCATAAGTTGAGAAGTGAAAATTTTCCTTGAACCTAACTCGTACACTTGGCCTTAACAAAATTTGGATTAAGGGGCCTTTGGTATAAGAGTCTAGTTCGTGGATTTTTTTTTTTTTTTGTGAAAAAAAGTGTTGGGTAGAGGGTACCCCTTGAAACTTTCCTTAATTTATTATGTTGAGAACCTTATCCATCTTTTATTTATTTCTTTTCCCCCAATCTATGCACATGACCCCCTCCATATTCTTCCACGCGCTCATGCAACCCCTCCCACTTCTTTCTTACGCGTGAAGCCATTTTCCCACTTTCTCTTCGTTGGTAGACCCCTCCATTTGGTTCCAACAAAGGGTTCCTCCTCTAGTCAATATCAACTTTCCCTCTCCTCACCTCCTTCACGTTGGTTGCTGCTTGCACTGGGAGTAGCTTGGGCATGGATGTTGTTGCGTGAATGGAGGAAGAGTGAGCCTGTAGCATGAGTGGCAATGGCCATGGCTGCTTGTGCATGTCCCTCACTGACCATGCTCCCCTCCAAACCGTAGTGCTACTGCCGTAGTTGCTGCAGCCACCCTCGCATGTAGGTAGGTTGCAGCTGCAGCTGTGTGGTTGTTGCTGGTAGTGGCGGCTGCTGTTGTGCTGAAATCAAGGGTTGATGGAGGAGAATCGACCTTGTCAAGGCCTCACACATGGTGAACATGCCCCCCCCTCTTACCCTCTTTGCAATACTTAATCCTAGGTTTTAACCATGGGAGAATTTGAGGCTTTTTGATGCATTTAGGACTGATTTGGTGGGTGTATAAAAAAAAGTAAATAAATATGACATGTGGTTATTTGTTGATTGATTGCGAGGAACCTAGAGGGGCAGCCACTTAACATCATGGAGGATGGGAAGTTCGAAACAAGGTACGGCATCCCTTCCCCTATAGCATTTTTTTTATCCATTAACTTTCATGATGTATTAATGCTAATATTTAGTCTAGAGAGACTGGAATCGAGTTGGGTAAAATTGAGTTCGGGGGAACTTGGAAAATGCAAGTTTAGACCCAAAAATAGATCTTATGAGGGCACCCACAGTGAAGCTTGCTGTGATGCATGAGATGCGGGATCGTATCCCATACATGAGAATATGTGAGGGAGAGAAACAAAGAAAACGCATGGGTGCAATCACCATAGTTTGTTATGTGAATTACAATTTTTTCCACTAAATGACAGATCTTTTGAGCTATAATGATTTCGATTTCTTCTCATGCGCTGCTTGTTTCTTCGTCTTGTGGGCCTTTGAAATTAGTTTTTGAATATTTTGAATGGTTATCTGTATCTTGAATCAATATTGAAATAATAATTTGGTTTGTGAAGAAAAATGTGATTAGTGTGAATTTGTCAAGTTCCATGTGAATCTTAAATGGTCGTAATGCATGTTTCTAGCTTTTTGAAGCTTTTGTGGCTTTCTAATATTTACTCGTGCAAATTCAGCAGGTCATTTTGGATACAACACCACTAAATAGAAATCTTGAATTTTATGAGATTCCAAATTTTGCACGTGTGCGAGTGAGGATGTGAGTGAGCTAAATGCCCCCCCCCCACCTCACAAAAAATAGTCTTGTGACACTTTGATGCACATTTAAGTTCTCGAGGGACACCACTTCGGACCCGTCCATCAAAAGGGTGCTCAGACGAGGGAATGGGCCCGAGTGCACAAGAAGTGGGAACTAACCTCATCCATACCCCTGCGACTCGGAGGGGTGTGACCCTTGCCTTAGCAGGTTTGACCCATTGAGCTTGAACGACCCAGGCAAGAGATCACCAATAGAACTTGATCGTAATCCGGACTAAGTATCAAGTAGGCCTAGAGATCTGGGAATAAGAAATGGAAAACAGCTATATATGTGTTGACTCCTTAAAGAAAAGGTCTCGGATCCTGAAGGGGATTCACAGTTGGGTACGACCAAGGAGAGATTTGAGTAAACTCCATAGCTTAATTATGAGATCTTTGAAAAGGATTACCTAATGTTGCGAAGGTAGAGGATGGCTTACGAGCGAATTAAATATGAATTGATCCTCTAAGGACTAAGAATTACCCGTAACAAAATGTCGGGACTGAGGAGGCTTATGCGTGTGTTGAGTGTATGCAAGTTAAAGTTGAGAGCCACTAGCCTGATAGTACTTCGTTACGAGGAACAATGGGTGATTCTTGAGGGTGGATTCGAGGTGGAGTCTCTCTGAGGTGTAAGGAGAAGTTTCTCACACCATGAACCACTCGGGCTCACAACGAGAGTACCCTAATTACAAGGTGATGATTCTGGTTGCTTCGACATTAAGAGACATGCCACCAGCTGTTAGCATCTGATAATTATTGGACTAGGTGGTGACCTAGAATGACTCTGGGTGCAAGTCCTTAGTGCTAGCAATGTGGCTGTAGGGTTGAGTTGAAAAATCCTTCTTAGCACATGGTATGGAAATTAAATAAATAGAGGGAACGACAATGGAGTTAAACATAAGGGAAAAGAATGGGTAAAACGCATCCAATAGGGAATGCACGATTCGTAAGGCATCCACCTCAGTGGCTTTTCTTTCCCTTGCACCCATGTTATGCCCTACTGAGCTTTCTGGCTCATACTACATTGTTAACAAATTTTTTAGGATAGGTCACGTTGTCTTATCCATCATGTGGCTTGCCGACAATTATAGGTAATGCGCTAGCATGTGCTGCTGTTGGTTTTGCACACGTCTCACCAGGGACCTCCATTGGATGCTGACTTGGGGGCGTTGGGGTGGCAGACAGGTAGGAAAGGTGGGGAACCAATTTACAGTTTACTTTTCTCTTGCAAAGGCTCAGTAAAAAGGGTGTGTTGTAAAATTTTGAAGGACGTTTTATATTCAGCAATTGCTCTAGTTTATGATGTTTTGCTATTTTCGTTTTGTTTATGGTAATTGTGGTGGGGTGTGCCTACAAATGGTTGTAGGTGTGTGTGTATTTTTTTTTGCTCTTGGTGATTTGGTTGTGTACAGATATAGGAATTTTGGAAAATGCGATAAAATAGGAGGAACTCAACTAGATTTTTGGCGGAATTTGGCCATTTAGTTAATCAATTCTTCTTTAAGCCTCAATCATGAAACTTCGTAAATGACATTAGATATCCTGGGAGGCGATAAGCAATGGCCATGTGGTCGCAACGCTGATCTTGAGGGATCATCGTTGCAGGGCATAACAGTCATCAACTTCGTTCGGATGTTCAGTAGGATGATCATATGCTTTGGAATCAAGGATTTGATTAGGAGAACTAGTATAGGCAGAATTGGCTACTACACCTGTAGCGACAATGACAGTAGATGAAGAGGGCTCATTCCTTAGTCAACTCTGCAAATGAGTCAATTCCTCAGCAGTAAATGGTAGAGTAGATTGCTCTATAGCAATCTCAGTCATAAGAGTCTCAGTAGTAGTCATTTGATTAACCTAAGTAGGCTTGCTGAATTTCTCCCAACTCTTCTCAGAAGGATGGTTTATCCTATTGCAGCTAGAGTGACCTCTCCCTCTAGAGGTGACTAGGGTAAAGGTGTCAGGAAAGCAGTAGGAATAACACATGGTGCATTGGTGTGTCAATCTTTTGGAGGCAGTTGTAGATAATGTTTAGATCTTGCATTGCATTTGAAGATAATATTTGACCTTTGGTCTACTGGTGTCATGGTGCTAGAGTTGAATGTGATAAATAATGCAGAAGAATAATATCAAAGTATAAGAAATCAAGAAACACTTGAGTTTTACGTGGAAACCCCACTCAAGAAAAGCAGAGAGAAAACCACAGGAGAAGCACCCTATGGGCATGTGTTTCTCTTTGTTTCTTCTCAAAAGAATAAGTGGGGAGTACATGCCTATTTATAAGCCACCACACACATGACAAAGTCCTACTCCACTATGTAGGGCTAAATAATCAGTATACAATTCTCTCAACACTTCCCCTCAAGTTGGAGCATGGAATGCTCAGCTTGTAACACAAAGAAATCCACTCTACATAACCGAACACAACTCTTTGGACTAGTTCTTGCTTGTAGGCGGGTGTGCTGATGATGACACATCAGCGAGATTTGGAGCTGCTAGATGAACTGTTGTAGTTGGCTCTGACAAGGGCCTCTCCTCTGGAGACCTCAACTGGTGTTGGTGGCTCCCAATTTAGTATCCCTGACATGGGGTTTTTCCTCTAATGACCTCGAAACTGGATCTCCTTCTCTGGAGTCTGCAAAATTGGATCTTTCACATAGAAATTTGAAATGGGCCCTTCCTCTGAGGACCTCGAAACTGGATCTCTTTCTATGGAGACCTTGAAACTTTGGATCTCCTAGAGTTAATGGTTTCTCATGTGGAGTCCAGGAACAAAAGAAACTCCCGAATGGGGGATGACTACAACAGGCTCAATACTCCCCCTGTCTCCTATACTCATATGGGTGAAGAGCATAATGAGAAGAAATACAATGAAAACAAACAATGATGATAATATTAGAGAAGAGCTTCTCTACCTTTTCTCTTCAATTAAAACTCCTTTTGATTTTTAAATTTTTTTTTCATTTTTTTTTCTTCCTTTTTTTCTCTTTTTTTTGATTTTTTAATTCCTGAAAAAACAACCTCCTATTTTTCCTTTTCTTTACTCTTCCTTTTATCCCTTCCTTTTTTTTTTGTTCACGTGACTCACCAACTCACTCAAAAGCCATAACAAAAAAAAAAAATGGTCATTACCCTAAATCTCCACTCATGCTCTAGTCTCGTGAGATCGAGGCTAATCTCTATCGCCATCATCACTGGGTTATCCCCGTTTTCTCCGCCTCCATCATCAATAGCAGTTGTGCGCGAGATCTTCGCAGAAGATCACCATCTCCATCACTTCCTCTCGAACACCCTCAGATCTGCACACGCCCCTCGCACTCATGATGGACCCTAACGAGCACACCTCCGACGAGCACCCCTCGCACCCCTTACTCCTTTTCTTTCTCCATCGCACTCTATTTGCATGATCAGCGCCTCCATGTCGCGATCCTCATTGTCACCTTCCTCGCCTCCTCGAGGTCTTCACTTGCTAGCATGCGCCATCAAGAACATACACCATGTCCTTGAGGAATGCAATGCCTCTTCTGTTGGGGGTTGAGGTCATTGCCTCACCATGATCTCCATCGAGGAGATCATCCTCGAGCGGTCTTGATCAGAAACCCTAGTGAGGGGCACAATGCCTCGCCACATATTCCTCGCTGCTAGGACTCCTCAATTTTCTCAGCATGATAAAGGAGGCCTGCGCCCGATCCTCTTTCGGATGAACAAAAGGTAACTCAAAGAAAAAAATAATGATAATGATTTAAAGATCAAATAAGGCTAAGAATTAATTGCTCCGATACCAAGTTGAATGTGATAATAATGCAGAAGCAATAATATCAAAGCATAGGAAATCAAGGAACACTTGGGTTTTACGTGGAAGCCCCTCATGAAGAGTGGGGAAAAAATCACAGAAGTGCCCTATGGGTGTGTGTTTCTCTTTGTTTCTTCTCAAAAGAAGTGTTGAGTATATGCCTATTTATAGACCACCACACACATGACAGTCCTACTCCGCTATGTGCGACTAAGTAGCCACTACACAATTCTCTCAACAGCTAGGCTATCTAGAAAATAATAGGTCTGCCACTCTGCTTGTTTAGCAACTTGCTTCTCACAATAGGTAGATTAAAAGATGAAAGTTCTTCAAATAGGCCCTCTAAGGTCATGAAATACTCAACTGAGGACAACATAGTGAGAACTACTCTTGTCTGAAGGGAGTTTCTCTTCTATAGAGTCCCCTAGATTTCTTTGGCTATTTTCTTGTTTAGCATATTTGCAGCAATCTTCGAATCAATGCTGTTCATCAGCTAGTTCATGACCAAGTAGTTGTCCTCCCACTTGTGTCTAGTGGCATCCTTAGGATCCAGAGTTTTTTCAACACATGCAGTTGATCTTGTCCCCTAATAAATATATGGAATGCTCTTGACTACAACACAGTTTGGGGATCTAGTTAGCTTGATTATCGTCCCTTGAACTAGAATAGAGGTAGAGATCTTGGCTTCAGAAATAACGATAGACGAATCTACATCCACCATGGGAACAAGGAGAGAGATAGTTAGGTAGTCAAGAACATTAGGCATGTATGGTGCATGCAAAGAAGCGCAAAAATTTTTAGATCATGTGGCAGATGAGTGTCGCATGCATGGAAGCAAGTGTTATGTAGTACGGTGTGCCATTGCATGCTGTGCGCTATGCTTGGTGTGTTACACATGGTGTGTTGATACACATTATACGATTATGTATTGTGTGCCTGTGGTGTTGCACATTGTGTTGGAGGCGATGGTGTTGGAGGTGATATCCCTAATGTGAAGATCAGAGATGTGAGCAACAGGAATCCTCAAGCACGAGGATCGAGGTGAGAAGAATCCTTCTTTGATAACATGTAGGAGAAAATAAAGGGTCTTATTGAAAACAAAAATCCTAACCTTTCTTATATAGAGAGTAGGGATGGAAAAATTATATGAAAAGTCTAACCAAAAATATAAAATGGATTGACTCTCAAACCTAAGATAAATAGACTCAAACCTAATATAAATAGTCAAAAGACTCTAATAACTCTCTAATCTCTAAAAACACCTAGTTAGAATATTTGACGCGATGACATAATTCTCCAAGATTGATTTTTCCTTGATAAAGGCAGATTGTATAGGTTGATTAAGTCATCTAGAACTATGGCCAACCTTAATTTAGGGTT
The DNA here is from genome assembly GCA_037157565.1 of Thalassia testudinum. Classification (NCBI taxonomy): domain Eukaryota; kingdom Viridiplantae; phylum Streptophyta; class Magnoliopsida; order Alismatales; family Hydrocharitaceae; genus Thalassia; species Thalassia testudinum. The sequence goes on from JAZHRO010000056.1 coordinate 10,708,547, forward strand.
TTGGCCACTAGGAGATAAAGTAGAGTTAGAGTAATTATCCTATAATCCTCAACTCTTTCCATAGCATCCCTTTTGAGCAGCAAAACTAAATAAAATACATTAAGGCTAGGAAAGCCTTTGCTTGTTGAAAGTGAGATTGCCATGACATCATCCTTGGTGAGGTGCTAAAGCTCCTTCAAGAAGTTAACTTGATGGGATTAAGAGATCCCTCCTGTTTGAGGGAGCACATTGCCCTCTACACCTCATTTTTTGAGAAAGGAGCTACTAATGAGGTCGCATCTTCAGGCATGAGGTGCTTAGGCTGATACCCACTCAAATGCAATGCCTTGTTTGTTTTGGTGGTTAAGAGTTGATGGTTGAAGTCGGCAAAAACTCTTGTAACCATCGATATCGTAGAGAATTAATGCCTTGATATGATTGTTTCTATCCAATTCCTTCTCCCATCAACAAAAGCATAGAAAAACCTTGTGTTAGTCCCCTTCAGCCACAGTTACTTTGACCTTTGTCTACAGGCTACTTAATCCTTATCATTGGCCTGAATCTTCTTTCTTAAGTCTTCCCTATCTTTCCCTTCCTCAACCAATGAGTTACGCACGTTCTCCAACCAATCCAATCTAGAGATCTCAATTAGGATTTCTTCCTTGACCCTGGCACGAGTTGTCTTCAACTTGTGCCAGTATTCCTCCTAAAGGAATTGCATCTTTTGGTGTATGAAAGTCTAGTGACCAATGGGATTATGATGAGAACCTCATCATGAGCCATAACTAGCTCATTTTGACCTAATACAAAGGATAAAAGCTCCCACATAACTCAAGGAAAGGCTTAACTCAGAGAATTCTGAGTTTAAGGAGAAAACAAGTCATAAGGGGTAAAAATGCAATTTTACCAGTATAATCTGCATACAGGGTAATTCAGGGTCCAAACATAGGCCAAAGCAACTTAATAAGAATAAAAGTGGGATGAGATGATCTAGCAAGGGCTACAGCAATTCCAAGGAACTAAATGATAATCTGTAACCCTAAACAACCCACTTCAATTCACGAGATTCGAGGCAAAGTAAAAATAGAATAAACCCTCTAAAATTCATAGAAAAATAATCTCTAGGGTTTAGAACCTTCAATTTGGCCTTCAGAACCCATTTTGACCTACATTGAGAACCATGCCCAATTAATAACTTAATTTGGGTTTTCGCATAAATTGACCAGTCAAACAAGGTTTAATATAGAAATGAAATTCACCATCAGATTCCTTAGGTCCTAATTAGTCATGTATAAAAACTTGAGCCTAAGAGGAAACCTCCTTGACCAACTTTACACTTTGGTCCTCATATATTTACTTTTTGGCCCTCAACTTTTGAACCCTCGCATTTTAGCCCCTAACTCTCCTTCGTTCTTTGCGTTCAGGTCCCCCCTGCAAAACCTGCCAGCACCATGCTCCGGCGACCTTGCGCGGAGCATGGCGCCGCGCAGGGTGAGGGGGAGAGCCTGGCAAGTAAACCGGGGGTGCCCTGCGTCGTCAGCCGTCGCAGGGACACCCCCCTGGTCGCTGTAACCCGCCATACCGGCCGTGTGAACGCACGGACGGTATGGGTTTCCATCTCCGGCATCCTCCGGCGAGGGAGACACGACGTCTCCCTCCGCCTTCCTCCCTGATTCGGTCCCTATAAATACCCCCGTCGCTCCACCGTTCTTCCCAGCTCGGATCTGACGGAGAAAACCCCCAACTTTCGTCTCCTCTCACTCCGGCAGACGCCCACCAGCTCCGGCGGTTCCTCCTCCTCCTCCTCTTCGCTCTGTCGCAATACCAGCAGCAGAGACTTCTTCCCCTGCTCTTCCCGCGCCACGCCGCACCCAGCTGGCGCCTCTCCGGCTCTCTGCTCGCCGCCGCCCCTTCCCCTGGGCATCTTCTTCTCCGGCGACAGTCGATACGACTGTCGCCCTACTGCTCCCCCTTCGTCCCTGCAAGTAAGTTAGAACTACTTCCCTTCCTCTCCTCTTTCTTTCCCCGGTTTCAATTTGTTCAATTAAGCCCTCGACCGACCCTGACCATCGTCACCCCCTTCGTCTTCGGCCACCCTCCGGCGAGATGCTCCCATCGCTCCACAGCCTCACACGCCTCGCCGACCCTCACCGAACCTCCGCCTCATCACACTGAGCACCCCCCACCCCTCCACTGCCACTCCACACCTCCGTAACGCTCCCCCAAACAAACCCATTTCTCCGGTTGCAGTCCAACCTAGGGCTGCCGCCAGACACCACCTTGCGGCTTGCCGCACAGCTCCACACCTTCGCCGTGCCACGGCGAAGGTTCCCCAGTAGTTTGATCAGGCCGAGAGGCCATATTCGTGTCTGACAGGTTCTGATGCTCGACCGCCATTAACGCCACATTGAAGCAGCTTCTCCCGCGCTCCAGGCTTGAGGACTCCAGGTCTCCAGCTGCTGCGGATTACGGGGATTTCTGCGAAGGCAACCAGCCAGCAACCGACGCAAATCGAAGCCGCAGCTGCAGAAGCAAGGCCGCGGTCTTCCAGCAGGCGCACGCGAGGAGAGGCCTCCGTTTAGTCCCACATCGGTAAGCCTCACAACTCTTTCACCGTTTAAATTGATTTTGTGAATAAGCCTTACTGCCTCAGCACACGGGGTGAGGTCCCCTTCACCCGCCCGGTTACCCGGTCTCGTCCGCGCTCACGCCCCGCGGACCTGACCCGACCCGACTTAGACTGACCTGCACTCCTCGCCCACCACGCACGCCGGTGGGCCTGGACCCGGGCGCGACCCGTACCCGACTACCCGGCAGCTCTGGGAGAGCTATCCCATGAGCGGTTTCTGAGAGAGAGAGACGCGGGGGGGGGAGGGTAGAGTAGGTTTTGTCCTCTGACGTAAACTCTGAAGTGTGCAGGCACAGGTGAAGAAGAAGGACCGCGGAAGAAGAAGGAAGCTGAGGGAGACACTGTAGCAACAAGCAGTTTAAGTCGTCTGATTGAAAAATCAGACGACGTCCTGACAGGAAAAAGAAAAGAAGAAAGAAGGAGATCTGAAGAACAACAGAAGAAGGCGAGGCAGAAGAGAACACAAAAGAACAAAGGAAGAACTGAAAGAAGAAGAGCACGAGAAGAAGATCTGAAGAAAGAAAAAGAAGAAAGAAAGGAAAAAGAAGAAGAACAGGACCCGCTCTGCAGAAGAAAAAGGAAGAGCAGGAACAACTGAAAGAAGAAGAAGAACATCACCACTGCAGATAAAGAAGAAGAAGATAACAGAAGATCTGAGACGAGGAGAAGCAAAGAGAAAAGAAGAAAAGACAACAAATTCTTTCTCTCTCTTTCTTTATCTTTATTTTTTGTAAAAGAAACATGTATATCTCTAGAATACAACTTGCTCCCTGAGTTCGACCTCGGGAACTCTTTTATTTTCCGAGTAAAAAATTTTATATTTGAAATGTTGGCAATAACTGGCTATACTACAACGCTATAAATAAAACCCGGTTGCCCAAAGCGTTTCAGATTACATTCCCTCCACTAGCCATGCATCTTATCTCTGAATTCATCTTTGTGTAGCTAAGATCTCTTGAATTTGAAGTAGTTCCCAAAACGTATGCCTTCCCTAGAATTCGAGGCAAGGCGTGCATGATTTGATAATGGGCATGGGAAGGTCATCCCTAAGCCGAAGGGGGAAGTGCTCATAAAAAGTGGTTGAATCGAAAATATGATCTAGTTGGGCTTTAAAGCCCTCTTCATCAAAATACACCAAGAGAAAGTTAGGGACTCCTATCTCCATGGCATTAACCTTTGAGATCCAGTCCACAAAACCTTCTGCACCTTTGTCATAGTGTCCAATGCTTTTTAGCTGATCTTTGGAGGGAAGTGTGCTATTTAAGTCACTGGTATAGAACCAAGTCTCTATGGAGACTTGTAAGAAAAGTTCCTCCTAAAAGACTTCCTGAGTGTCCAAGGCTCGTAAGCATTCACAACATGGAAGGAGAAGCCATTTATTTTGGATTGGATGTCAAACACAATGGAGAATCTCCGTTTCGCAACGTTGATGCAACCCAAAGAGTCCCATTCCAATCAACCAACAATCCATTGATCCTACCTAAGGCATCAAGTGCCTTAAACTTAGTTGAGTACCCTCAATTTGGCTCTAGATTCTATTGTCACAGGGCTCTAGCTTGGTCTCTTATAGCGACATATTGTTCACTAACCACTCCTTGATGTAGTGCCTTAGGATACTCCTAGTAGAGTCATTCGTTAAGATTTTACGTTTTTTTATTCGAAGGGGCCTTAAGCTTTTATGTTCCACATGGCAATCTTCATTTTGCCAAGATTGTAGCTTGCTCTAAGTGGCCTATCTTGTGAAATGCACCTTTAATTGTACACAATCCAATAGTTGCAAATGGCCATGCGATTTCACACATATCATCCTTTGCAGTGGGATTAATACTGGTAGCTAGAGGTGGTGGGTTTAGTTGAGTGAATAGGGGCATGATGTGCTTGACTACCTATTATTCCCAATCCCCTTGGTCGAGTAGAGGTAGAGTCCTGCCTGTTGCGGCTACCTCATATGTAGACAATGGGCATGCAGCTTTCTTGAACTTGTGGATACTTGATCGAAATAATCATTAGGCACAAAGCTAAGGGTCAATATCATTCATAGAAGGAGGTCTTAAGTTTCCATACCTAGGAATTTGGATCTGAAGTTGGTATTAGGGGTCGGATCTGGCTATAAGGAGAGTGTTTGGTTTGAAGCCTCCAATTGCACTTAGACATAGCTTAACCTCATTTGCCATCAAGTGGGATAGTTGACGGGTCATGGGTAAGATGAATAGTGATGTGATCATGCTTCTAGTGGGTTACGTTGTATACAAGGATAGCGCAAGTGACAATTGCATGGAGGTGAGTGTAGTGAATGCTACTAACATAAATAGTTAAATCAAACTGTATGGGGCTTTGTGTGTGGGATAGATCTCTCCTATGATCTATCACACAAGTTATCTATCCACGTGGGGTAAAATTTACCCCACATCCAAACAAAGCCGTCAGGATCATGGAAGGTGTGCTTAGAAAGTGAATTACCTAAAGAAAAAGGATTGCTAGTAGAGGGTTGGATCTAAAAAATCCTGTAGGGGTTGGATGCAATTGGGGAGTAATCTGTTGCATAGAGTTTGTCCTCTATGCCTTTATTTCTTGCAGTGGCTCCATGCTACCGATCTAAGCCACAACCATTTTTGATTGGATCCCCTCATTTAGTGATATTGAAGGAACATTATAACCCTGAATATCTCATCCAGGCCGAGCAACTTCCACGTGAAAGCTAGAGCCAAGAGGTGAATCTAAAGAGCATACTTGTAAAAACAAGATCCAAAACGAAGGTGGAGAGCTGAATCCCTACTGAGGAACAGTCTAAGGTGATGAATTCTACCCTCCTTATTTCAATCTTGGATAGGTTTGGAATGTTTGGATTGGGTTTAGGCATCGACTCGTCGATTGCATTAAGGATATTTATTTCGGAGCCTTGGATTGACGATCCGACTGTATTGATCTGATCAAGATGACGATTGGAGTCCAACGCCTCCGAAATCGCCTCGATTGGAGTCCCGTAGCATCATATGCAATCTGAGGAAAATCAACGGCCAAGGGACTAGGTGACATAATTCGGAGCTTCAAATGGCAAATCCGACCATGTGGATGGATTCAGGTCGACGATCGCAGCCTAACGACGTGAAAATCGACTCAATCCGACCTCTGTAGCAGCACCTACAACGAAAAATGGACGACCCAGATTGCGCCACGTGGCGCATCCCAGGCTGCTCAGTGCATGCACGCGCCACCGCACGCACGCAGCAGCGCAGGTACACGTGCACCTGCGGAGGCACGCATGCGCACAGCGTAGCGCCAGCATGTGGGTGTGTGCGCGTGCGACAAAGTCAGGGACAGCGCGTGCCAGCGACGCATGAGCTGGCCTATAGCGTCGCTTACAGTCGTCGCTAATTCTTCACGCGCCAGCAAAGCCAGTTTTGGGCATGAGTGGGCATGAGTTGCCTACAGCGACGCTTCCAGCGACGGTCTGGATGTCGCTAATGGTTCCATACCTATTTTTGCCTCTTCTCCACTATAAAAGGACCTACATCCCCTCCCTTCTAAGCCATCTTTACCTACTCTACTCTCACCTACTCCCAAGCTCTAGCAAGCCTACCAACGCTCTGTTAGAGCTTGCTCTCAAGCTCCCAAGGTGGCTATTAGTCTAGCAAACCTTTGCCCTACCAAATACTCCAACTTCCCATCCCCATTCATAGGTTGCCTTGGAGCCGTCCTCCCACCTCTATTCCGGTAGCAGGTCATCTTCGCCTCCTCACCTCCATTCCGAAGCCACGCCGAAGCTTTCCTCTACTCGACGTCTTGCATCTCACCTCCGTCGTCCCGCTCTTCACCTCCTTCATCCGAGCTTCCGCTAGGCGCCGTTGTCTCGCCGAACAACTGATTCGGGAGATTTCCTCTCACCCCCCTCTTTTTATGCTTTCACAATTGATTATAATAGACATTGAAGTGATATCTATACCATTTTTGTTCCATCTCTATCTTGTGATTTGTTTACTTGTTTTCTTCTCACAAAAACACAAAAAAATAACAAAACCCTAAAACCCCAAAAAGAAACAAATCGAAGCACGGTTTTCAATTAAAGAAAACGTCGCCTCCCTGTGTTTGACCCGGGATTCCCTTGGAGTTTCGGTATAAATTTTATCTGATCGACGTGTTTTGCAATTGCGACAACGGGTTACTTGTAACCTTGATTTCAAACACGCAAAACACGTGCAATCATTTTGGCACCGTTGCCGGGGAGGCATCAGAATTTACTTTATTGTTTCTGCGCTTCTTTGCATTTACATAACACTAACCCCGCTTATCTCTGATCTATTTCCTTGCAGGTACCCTAACATGGAGATCCAAGTGCGGTAGACTGGAGTAAAGTGCGGGTAGAGTGTTTTGTAAGTGTCCCCCACACCACCCCCACCTTAGTTTTCATTCCATAACCTAATAACTCAAACCCAAATCAACTTAGGTGCTTTGCATAAACTCTAGGGTAGATTTTGGTTGTTTGATTGTCACTCCACTCACCTCACCCACCCGCATATATAAAAAGAATAAAAAAATATTCTTCTCTTATAGGATTTCACTAAAGTTACGCGCTTAACACCCACAATTTTTTATCATAAGGAGCACAATCACTTTAATTCTACCACTTAATTGGGATTTGACTTGTGGACGCGGTACAGTACAACTTAGTAGACATAAGTGAGTAGAAATCTGAATAGGTTAAACATTCTTGTGTGCCTTAACTAAGTGGTGCAACAGCACCACTCAATCTAAAACTGATCCATCAGGTAGCTTGCCACTTAGGGTTGATTCTTAGGGCTGAACCAGACACTCCACATTATTTTTGATTTTTAAAGGAACATATCATCACCTGTGCTTTCAAAACTGGGAGTGTTCTACTAAACCTTGATTGAACCAACATAAGAATTAAACCCTAAAAGCTACTAAACAAGGTTAAATCCTAAAAGACACATCATCAAATAACCTTGTTTGAGAACCCTGGTTGTGCACGCACACACATTTTAACTGATCATTAAGGGCACAACCCATCTTAAGGGCCCATCACATTCCAAAAGCACGATCATTCCAAGCCTAACTAAAACTGAATAGATGTTGGCTTTAAGGATTGATTCGTTCATCGGGGCTCAGGCTGAGATTTTTTTTCGATTAATCTGCTTTTGCTAGTTCATCTGATGTCTAGCTAGGGGAGTAGCGTCAAACGACTACGGCTGGGGGGTACACTAGGAACCGGAGGCGTAAGCCAAAGGAAGAACCTTCTCCCCAGTCTCTCCTAACTGGTTGGATTGACCGAATAAAAGTAGACCAAATTGTTTATAATCTCAAGATGGGTCCTGGAAGTCTGTAGGTCTATAGGCTACCCACATAAGGACAGGTTTGGTTAATTGTATTGCAGGGCACCTTTTGTCTTCTCCATTTTCCCTCCTTTTCTACCATGTACCCTTCCACATCCTACACACATTTCACATCCTATCCTCCTATCACCACTTATCTCCAAGATTATTATCCCGACTTGACTTGTAATTACCCATCCACTAGCCAAGATGACTTTGATTGGGGGTATGAATATGGACCTCACGGTCCAGGGCCTAACCCTGACAACAAGACTATGATTATTATCCTTCCCAGAACTACAATGATTATTGATCTTCATCCTTTGTTCACCAAACCAACCCAATATACAATCAGGAAGGATATAATGATTATAACACCTACTCTCCACAGTATTCCACTGAATATAGGTTGTCACCATCTTTTGAACAACCTAGAACGACCTACTTTCAGGGAGGGACCCGAGAACCTCGACATCTTGACTCCCCTAGATTTAACCCAAACCTGCCCAAACCTAAATCGAACCAGTCGGTTTAGGTGGACCAGATCCAGGATAGGGTGTTGGCTAATTTGAGGAATATTATACAATCGTTAGAAGCTCAGCCAACACCATGCACTGAAGCACTGGAGCCTATGATCAACATGATTGATGAGCTTAATAGTTCTCTATTGAATTTGCTCCAAAGTGTTAGATTTAGGGACCTGGGTGAGTTTTTTATTGGGAAATTGTCGAGGCTGAGGATGAAATTTGTGGTTACGCTAGTCAAATCTTAGGATGATTCTCAAGATGAACCTTCTTCAGGAGAGCCAATGTCTGAACCCGCTCAGGCGCCTGTCAGGGGAGATACATATTCTGAGATTGGAGGTGACCCAGGTTGGGCTAGAGCAACCCTTTGAGGATGAATCGAGTTTCTCACCTGAGATCCTAGAGCCAGGGAATGACGAAAAAGATGTCTCCACGAACCATGAAATGACATGATTTTGAGACATATATAAATGAGGATCATGGATTCTTTGACTCTAAGGATGAAGAATCTTTTGGCAAAGTCTCATTTGAACTCAAGGAAGCGGATTCTAGTGAGACAATCAGGCTCGAGGAGTATGACGAACTATTTGATAGCCCGATCATTGAAGATTATGATCATGTTGGAGCTAACTTGGACAATTCGAATCCTGATGATTCAATCAGTAGTCCCATTCCTCAAACACACACTGAAGAATTGAATGATACTTTTGAGATCACCAAACCCAAGTCAATCCTGATTCAGTCACAATTGTTGGACTTGGGTACTTTAGATGGGGTGTACAATGATTTGGAGGTCTCGGAAACATTGATTTTGGAGGATAGGAAGTTGGAAATAAAAATTTGGGAGGCTAATTCTGAGGGAACTTTGATTTTGGATCTAAGGGTACTTATTGACTTGAAACCACCTACTTTCTACCAGGACCCTTACGATATCTTTCACGTGCAACCCAAGCTCGAAATAACTGATTATTTTTCTAAGCTAATGGTTAATTGGACAACTGTACCTATTGAACCATCTTTACCTATTGTCTGACACTTTGGTCTTGGGTTGCACACCACTAAACCGCAGCTCGCCCCCGCAAACACAACAACTTTCGGTTCTGGGTGATTTTCATCCAGAACCTGAGAACCACTCGACCCTAGGGCATGGGTCTGCACCATAATCTGGTCCACATCTGTGGACATCTTTTACAGATGGGTTTCAGGATCAACCTTTTGATTTTGATTCTGACCTGCACTTGTGAATTCTCAATTTATTCTTTGTATGTATGTTATGCCAAGCTGAAGGCATTAAACTAATCGTGTGTGTATACACTCTTTCCTTTGCGGAGCTGATCGGATTTTCACGACACTCAGGTGATATTCTGTTTACTCTGCCCTTTTCATGTCTTTATTTTTACAATGAGGACATTACTTCATTTAGGTATGGGGAGGTGGATAATCAATTCCTGAAATCTTTTTATTAACTTTGTAGAATTTCTTTTAGTTTCTTATAAAATTTAAAAAAAAATTAAAATTTGAAAAAAGATAAAAAAGAAAGAAATTAGGAAAAGAGAACTTAGGCATTTGGAAGTTATTAACTTTAGGAAATGATACGAGAGGACTTAAACACTTAGAATCTTTAGGTCATCAGGCTTAATTAGCCCTGGTGTCCACTTAAATGTGGACTTAGTCTCGAGTCATCGCTAATTCAAATTCATTTTTAATTTTGCTAATAAATTAGGATGATAAGTATGTGACTTATCAACTCACCCTCTGATTTGGGAGGATTTTAAGCCTAAGCATTTACACAGATTTTTTGCACTGACTCACTTTTCAGCAGTTTCTTCAGAAATTGGGTAGCTAATGAACTATCTAGGGTGGTATGGCTGGTAAGTTGTCGGTGGTAACAGCTCATCGGTTAGTTGTCCAAAGGTTAGTTACATGACCATTTTCATTGTACTGCCTTTAGGTAAATCTTAGATCAGGAAAGCCACCTACTTAAAAAAAGGAAAAAGAAAAGAAAAGAAAATATAAAAAAAAAAAGAAAAAGGAGAAAATAAAAAAAAATAAAACCACACTTCACCGCGCGAGTATGGTTGGCAATTTGTCGGTGGTAACAGTTCATCGGCCGATTGTCCAGAACCCAGCTCACAAAAAATGCACAATAATTCCAAAAATACTTAGGGAAGAAGCGGGGAAGTATAATAAATTGGGGAGATATACACTGGGTTCACCGTTGTGTTGACCCCATAAATAAAAGTAGGGAGAAAGCTACTGATCGAAAAGATAAACATCTAGACAAGGTCACATAGGGTCGTAGAAACCTGAAGTCTGTTTTAACGGCTGTCTAGTGAGTCTTTCACTATTTTCACAAGATGCTTAGCACTTAGAGTCCTTTTCGAGTCTTGGCGGGTCGGGTAGCCGTAAAAAGTTATCTTGGAATTCTTAAACTCCAAAAGTACAAAAAAATTAGAAAAGAAGAAAAATAATAAAAAAAATGTATATCCCTTTTCAAATAAAGCAAGGACTTGGGCAGTTTGCATTCTAGCAAGCACCTGGGTACTGTTGAGTTTTTGTAGTTTAGGACCTTAGTTGAAATTTTCTATTGTTAGTAAACAACTTAGGCCTAAGCAATCTAATCCTAATTTTGCCTTTATACATATCATATGGTTTAATTTCGCTAGGGACTAGCAAAAGTAGGCATGAGAGTGTGATGTAAGCACATTTATTGAGGGTAAAATGTCTATCCATGCATGTTCCTAGGCTTAGATTTGCATTTTATGTTATAAATATTGCATAGCATGCATCATTATGCATTTAGAGTAGTTTATAATTTAGGTCAATTGCATCCTTTTTGTGGTCAGGAGAATATTTATTTCGGAGCCTTGGATTGACGATCTGATCGTATGGATCTGATCAAGATGACGATCGGAGTCCAACGCCTCCAAAATTGCCTCGATCAGAGCTCCGTAGCATCATATGCAATCCGAGGAAGATCAACGGCCAAGGGACTAGATGATATAATTGAAAGCTTCAAATGACAAATCCGACTACGCGGATGGATTCAGGTCGACGATCGTAGCCTAATGACGTGAAAATCGACTCAATCCGACCTCTGTAGCAACCCCTACAACGAAAAGATGGACAGCCCAGATTGTGCCACGTGGCATAGCCTAGGCCGCCCAACGCATGCACGTGCCACCACACGCACGCAGCAGCGTGGGTGCATGCACGCGTGCGGAGGCGCGCATGCGCATAGCGCAGCGCCAGAGTGTGGGTGCATATGTGGGCGGCAACGGTGTGCACAACGTGCGCCAGTGACGGATGAGCTGACCTACAACGACGCTTACAGCCATTGCTAATTCTTCGTGTGCCAGCAAAGCCAGCTGTGGGCATGTGCGGGAATGAGCTGCCTACAGCGACACTTCTAGCGTCGGCCTGGATGTCACTAATGGTCCCATAACCTATTTTTGCCTCTTCTCCTCCACTATAAAAGGACCTACACCCCCTCCCTTCTAAGTCATCTCTACCTACTCTACTCCCACCTACTCCCAAAGTCTAGCAAGCCAACCAACGCTCTATTAGAGCTTGCTCTCAAGCTCCCAAGGCGCCTATTAGTCTAGCGAACCTCTGCTCCACCAAATACTGCTCCAGCTTCCCATCCCCATTCATAGGTCGCCTTGGAGCCGTCCTCCCACCTCCGTTCCAGTAGCAAATCATCTCCGCCTCCTCACCTCTATTCCGGAGCCACACGGAAGCTTTCCTCTACCTGACGTCCTGCATCTCACCTCCGTCGTCCTGCTCCTCACCTCCTTCGTTCGAGCTTCCGCCAAGCGCCGTCATCTCGCCGAACAGCCGATTCGGGAGATTTTTCTCACCCTCCTCTCTTTTTATGCTTTCATAGTTGATTGTAATAGACATTGAAGTGATAGCTATACCATTTTTGTTCCATCTCTATCTTATGATTCGTTTGCTTGTTTTCTTCTTACAAAAACACAAAAAAATAACAAAACCCTAAAACTCAGAAAGAAACAAATCGAAGTGTGGTTTTCAATTAAAGTAAACGTTGCCTCCCTGTGTTCGACCTGAGACTCCCTTGGAGTTTAGGTATAAATTTTATCTGATCGATGTGTTTTGCAACTACGAGACGGGTTACTTGTAACCCCGATTTCAAACACGCGAAACACGTGCGATCACTTTCCTTTTCAGCCAGATCTGAAGCTCCAGATCTCGCTCAAATCCTAATGCGAACACATGAAAGAATTGAGTATCCTATTCCGACGAAGCTTCCAAGCTCTTTTCTCCCTTTAGACCCCTATATAAGAGCCCCCAGACCTCGCTGAGTTCCCCACGCTCGATTTCGGCCTGGAACACCTCAATTTTGTCTCTCCTCATCCGGCTGAAGCTACTCAACATCCGGCAACTTCCTCTATCTCCCCTCATCGTCTGATCGCAATATCGGCGGCAAATCCTTCTTCCTTGCCTTCCTCCATGTGTCTCAATACCCGCGGCCGCTCTAATCTACGTCTTCGTCGCCGTCCTACCCTCACCAGAGTAGTTCTCTTCCACGGCGTCGGCCATACCATACCTGGCGTCCATCTTATCCCTTTCTTCCATTAGAGTAGCTAGTTAGGTTTCGTTAGCATCACAGATTAGTTTCCCTCTCTCTATCTCTCAATTCGACCCTCGACACACACATTCCCCATCATCTTCCCCGTCTCCGACCACTCCTTCGGCGAGGCGTCCCCATCGCTACACCGCTCCATACGCCTCGCTGACACTTCCTACACTTTCACCTCGACTCAAAGACTAAAACCTCTCAAGTAATTGAGGGGATTAGCCTCTCTAACACCTCACTAAACACCATCACGTTAGCAACTTCGCCCCGACTTCGCCCTACACCCACACGCACTCTTACTCCACACTACCACCACCGTTGCACTCCACGACGTCCGACCATGCTTCCTAAGTTGTTTTGACGAGGCCGAGAGGCCATCTTTTGAGTTTCAGGTTTCAGGTGCCACACCATTGCCGTAGCAGCTTCAAGCGAAGCTTGAAGCTCATTCGTTCTCAGCAGCTCTAGGTGAAGATTTCAGGCTACGCAGATTCATTCTAGGATCACATCCAGCCAGCCAATTAGAACTTCAAACCGCTCCTCCACCTGTAATTAGCCAATCCCCCAATAGCAACTACACCCGGAAGAAAGCAGGGACGTTTAGTCCCATATCGGAAATGGCAGAGCAGCCGAAGAGATATAAATTGAATTCTATTTAAGGCTTATCGCCTCAAGTCACTGGGGGTGAGGTCCCCGCTTACCCGCTCTCACCCGACCCGCCTAACCTGTACTCACACCTCGGCTGCGACCCACGCCTGTAGCCCTGGTCCCAGATACATGGATTCTCGTTTACCCGATTAGCCATTATTGTGCAAGGCTCTGGGAGAGCAAAACCCAGAGAGAGAGAGAGAGCACAAGGGTAGGGGGTTTTTACTCTCACTGGCACTTGTGCGTCACTTAGTCGCGAGAAGAAAAGCTGAAGAAGAGTTGTGAAGAAGACAGAGCAGAGAAAGAAGAGAACCAAAGGCAAAAGCAGAGAAACGAAGAAGAGAGACCCTTGAGTATCTTGAAAAAACACTGTAGCATCAAATGTTTAAGACATCTGATCCTACCATCAGACATCTGATTTGAGCTTCTTAACTTAATTAATATTGTGCATCTATTTGCTATTATTATGAGGGGTAATTGGTGATTCAAATCACCATTGTACCCTCTTCTTTTTGCAAATTGCTACTTGAAATTATTGTTATATCATTTTGAATCAATTCTGATTGCAATTGCTCATATCTCTTACTTAGAATTGTGATTTTGAGCATGAATTCCTATTTGTACCCAGCGAACGACCTTGGACTTTCATTCGAGTATAAATTTTATCTATTTTTCACACTGATTTGAACTGTACTACAACGCAACGATTTTAAAACCCGTTTCAGAGCGACTAATAGTGGTAGAAGGGCATTAGTCCATCCTTTGCTTGTTATTGCTCCAGAGTCCATATTGGCTTAGTCATCGGTAGTCGCACCCAATGTTGTGCCGCCAATGATGTAGTCTTGGTGACTGGCGAAGCCCTTAAAGATGCCACCAGAGCCTTCTTCGTTAAAAGATATCTCTTTGGAAACACCTAAAATAGGATGACCTCCAACCGATGGAGAGGAGTCGGAGACTTAAGAGAAGATGACCAATGACATGGGGATGACTAGAGTGACGGGTTGGCTACAGTTAGTGAGGTAGGGAGAGGTGTTGTTCTTCGATCCACTTTAGCAGTGGCACTCCAGTTGCGCTTCCCCTCTAGTGGTTCAAATTGCACCTACTATTGCTACCTTTTGGTATATGGCCATGTCAAGATCATTTAGGAAGCAAGGCCAACATAAGAAGTAGCAAATTGGTGAATGTGCTAATGACACTTAGATCTTGCATCTATGTTGAAGAAATGATTTAAATCTTTTCTTATACGCACATAAGGAAATTCCATGTCAACCAATTCATTTAATCATATGAATAGATCTCTCCTAAAAAAGCATGGATATGAAGCTACACTTAGGCTTTTTGGGTTTATTTGTTTTTTTGAAAGGTGTGTGATATCATCCATGGAATATGTTTCTTTTTGCTTTCTATAGCCATGGAGTTTTATGCTTTTAGAAAATGAGAGAACCTAGGCCTTTTTATATAGAGAGTGGCTTTAAGAAGATTACACAAGACACCCTCAATAAAATATAAAATAACAAAACACTCCTACATAAGTAACTCCAACACTCCCCCTTAAGATGGAGCATATACGTCAGACATGCTCAGCTTGGAACATGAGAACTCATGGAAGTTCTTGGAGAGGGCCTTGGTGAAGATATCTGCAAGTTGTTCTGATGTAGTAGTACATATCCTCCTTGTGGAGATCATGTCTTGTATAAAGTGATAGTCCACCTCAATGTGTTTAGTATATGCTCATGGAAGATAGGATTTGACGCAATAAAGGTGGTCGACTAGTTATCACAGAACATAGGCACCAGAAACTTGACCTGAATGCCTAGATCCTCAAGAAAATGAGCTAACCACATAATCTCACAGGCCACATGGGCCATGGCTCTGTACTCAGCCTCTGTACTAGACTTAGAGACTACACTCTACTTCTTGCTTCTTCAAGTAACTAGATTTCCACCAAGAAAGGTGACGTATCTAGTTGTAGATCTCCTATCCTCCATGGAGCTTATATAATCAACATCACAATAGGCATGCAAGTTGATGTGTCCATTATTCTTCATGTAGCATCCTTTCCCTGGACTGCCCTTGAGATACTTGAGGATAAAGACACTACCTGCTAGTGACTATATTGTGGATTCTTCATAAACTGGCTCACTTTGTTCACAACAAAATTGATATCTGGTCTAGTGATGTCACATATAACAGTTTGCCAACAATGCTCCTATATAAGAGAATTGTTGTAGAGAACTATTGTAACATACAACACTACCTGTAGAGAATTGCTGTAACATTGGACTAAGATGATCATTAGCAGTATAATGAGGCATAGGTTGTAAAATACAAGATCTTTTAGCTTTCTTGAGAGAAATATGCAAGTTGTCAGACTGTTGAGGTGGAACATTCAGATTAGATACTGGAGGGGAGGATTGAGTGACCTGACTCTCCTTGGTAAACTCAACCTGCATAGAAGGTAAGGTGATAAATACAAGAGTTTTCTGACGGCACTCATCATTATGTGTAAACCTGTCAAGAGAGGACCCTTCATCAGAGAAATAAGAGATCCTTTCAAAGAAAGAATCAGTTGACACATAGTAACATTTATCCACTGGGTTAAAACATCTGCACCCCTTCTAGGATCTAGAATAGCCTAGAAAATCATACTTGACAAACTTTGGGGACAACTTATTAGCAACTCCAAATAGATGGACAAAGTACGTGCATCGAAATATCCATAGTGGCAACGCAAAAAGAGGCATCAAGCTGTAATAAAAGAAAAGATGTATCACCATCAAGTACAGGTGAGGGACCCGATTAATCAGATAAGTAGCAGTAAGAACGACATCCACCCAAAAATACTTAGGCACATTTATAGAAAGCATTAATGTAGGACTACATAGGGATGCAAACGGTTTAGGTTTGGGTCGGGTTTGACTAAACCCATACCCATACCCATACCCATTTACAAAATCCATACCCATACCCTACTCATTTACCCATCAGGTATAAAAATCTAAACCCATACCCATGTACCTATCAGGTATCCATTTACCCATCATGTACCTATTTATAAATTGATCTTACAATCAAATTATGCCCAAATTAAAGTTAAAAAGGAAAGAAATGTATAATATGATTTATTAATTATTTATTTGTAACAAGCTTGAAACATAGAGGCTTGGGCTACTGCAATTTTAATGATCATTAAAATTATTACAACATGAGTCCTTCAAGGGGAACACATCAAAAACAAAAAAACAAAAAAATATAGAGAGAAATATAAATACATTTCAAACAAAAAGAATCTCATATCCGAAATAAATATTCAATATAAGCTTCAAAAGTACTCCCAACCTTCAAAGTTATGGAGAGAATTATGAGAGAGATTAGAGTTGGAGGAATGAGGAACTTAGTGTGAGACTTATATATTTCAGGTAAATGAGGATTTTATTCGGATATTTAGGTCGGGTAACAGGTTATAAATCTATACCCATACCTAAACCCGGTCAGGTTTTTTGGATAAAATTCATACCCAAACCTAGTCGAGTTTGGGTTGGGTTTACCAAAACTTGCATCCCTAGGTCTACATCAAGAAGATGGTGCAATTTACGCTCAATCACTCCATTCTGTTGGTATGTTTGAGCATACGAAGTTTGGTGAAGAGTGCCATTTGCAGACAAATACTCAGCAACATCTTTTTACATAAATTCAAGAGCATTGTCAATGCAAAATATCTTAATGTGTGGAATAAAAATTTTAAACTTCATTGAAAAACTTAGGTATAACAAATCCAAACTGAACATAAAAAGAGTTCACCACAATTGACTATAATCATCAATGAAAATAATCAAATACCGATAGATTGACTGGTGACTTATTCGACATGGACCCCCAATACATCACAATAAATCAAATCAAAGGGAGCTAGACTCTTATTTTGATAAGAAGCAAAAGAAACACGATGGTGTTTGTCAAGTTGGCAAGCATCATAGTCTAGCTTGTCTGGAACAAATGACTGAGGGCATATCTTCTAAAGTTTGGAGATAGAAGGATGACTCAGATGGCGTTGCCACAAAACTAGATCGTTTGAGATAGATGTAGTGCAAGAAAAAATGTGAATACTATTATAGTAGAGGCTATCATGCTCAATTCCCCGACTAATCATCTTTCTTGTCTAGGTGTCCTGAAAAAAGGTAATCTTATCAAAAATCACATGACAGTGAAGCTCTTTACATAATCTATAGGCAGACAGTAAACTCAAGGGAAACATAGGAGCACAGTAAATAAGAGTACAATAAACATCTGTTAGTCTCATTAAGTCTGAAAACTAGATATCTCCTACTGCAGTGACAGGAGAATAGGTTTTGCTGGCTAGATGGACTAAAGTAACAGTAGAGGCCAAGCACAAAGACAAAAGTGCATCCTTCTTACCATTGAGGTGGTTGGAAGTACCTGAAGCAACCACTCGAGACGAAGTCGATGCAGTACTAGCCAGGTTAGCAGAATTACTAGTTACTGCCAGGGATGCAGAAGTATTTGGTGGGGTTGCTTGTCTCAGTATCTGCATAATGTGGGCATAGTCGTCGGTTGTTGGAGTAGGAAGTCTAGGTGAAGTCTAGGTGGGGCAGGAGCAATCTCCTTGTGAATAACGGTCGCATTCGGCCGACTAGGATAACTAAACTTGGCTGAACATTTCTTAGAAGGGTGGTTGGTCCTCTGGGAGTGAATACATGGGCTATAGGTCTGACTACACCCATGACCTTGTCCACCTCTTGCACCAGGAGCATTACGCCCACCAGAGACTACAAAAGCAGACACCCCTATAGTGGTGGGTGGTATAGCAGTAGTGGAAGTGCCCGACTCAATATCAGAGGAAATCTTTTGAAGCCTTCCATAAATAGCCCTTAGATCAAGAATGTTCTCAATGGTAAGAATCTGATCATGGGTTGACGCATATCTAGTGCTTAGACCTTCCAAGAACCTGTAAACTTACCAGGTTTGCCTCCGTCCAGTCTAGGTATCACAATAGGAGGGTTGAAAGATACCGAGCTCCTTAAAGAGTCCCTCAATCTCAATAAAATAATCAAGTAGAGTACGATTACCTAAGAAGTGGACCATATGAGATGATATATATTAGAGAAGTGGGCGTGATTAGATCTCTGGGAGTACTTTGCCAGGCTCTCCCGATCTCTTTATCATTTCTTCTTGTATAGTAGATTTGCTACAATCTAAGGCTCCACACCATTCATCATCGAATATATAACAAGATAATTGTCTTGCTTATATTTGTCAAAATCAAGAGTATCGGCCTTAGGAGGATCCGTAGTGCTTGTTTGGTTGTCGAGTTAAGTGGACTTGTGCTAGGTTAAGTATTTAACTTGCTACTTAACCTAACCCGCACTTGCGTCGGGTTAAACCCCATTTGCGTTGGGTTAAAGCTATTTTGTTCTCTTTGTGGAATAAACTTTAACCTGCCAAAACGTTCGAATAGGTTAACTCACCTATTCCACTATTTATTCCACTTATTCCCAATTCCTCTAAACATCATTTTTTTCACTTCTTTTTTTTGCTTTCTTTCTCTATTTTCTTCTCTTCCCTTTTTTAAGCTAAGTAAACATAAATGAGGAAAGATAGAGAGCGAGGTAAACTTCCCAAAAAAGAAACAGAGGACCAAAATCACAAAAGACCCAAACTATCTCTTCTAGGTAAAGAACCCTACTGTGACTTCCTAAACTCTCCGTCTTCCTCTCTCTTTACCCTTTTCTTGTGCAATAGTGGGGAACTCATTTAGTGACCTCTCCAATGTCTTCTCGATCTTGGAGAGGCTCGC
Source organism: Thalassia testudinum (assembly GCA_037157565.1). NCBI lineage: Eukaryota > Viridiplantae > Streptophyta > Magnoliopsida > Alismatales > Hydrocharitaceae > Thalassia > Thalassia testudinum. Next base: position 10,728,069 of record JAZHRO010000056.1, read on the forward strand.
ACCGTTGGTGAGTGCTCGCGTCAGAACCTTACTGTAGGTAACGATCACCGATAACACAATGACAAGGAATACGATCTCGATCCTGAGTGGTTGCATTGTGGAGGGCATCCATGGGTGTGTGAAGTTGAAGACCACCACGTTTGGCCTCAGTGCCCTTTGTCTTCTTCGCCATTGCTTGCGTTGTTTCTCATCAGGATCTCCTCCATCCTAAAGCACTCGAATCCCAGCTTCTCCCCGATGGTGACGAAGATCGTGGGGACGCTTGGGTCGAAGTCGTGGGGCGTGAAGGTCATCTCTGCCTGTAGTGCCTAGATCCTCGCCTGATAGTGGCTCGTGCAATGCCCCATCGACCATCATCCTTGTTGGGCGATGAGCTAGAGGTTGAGCTTCGTTCATAAGATGCCATTGTTGACCTCTTCTCGAAGTTTGATTGCAAAAGTGCACTTGAGTCTGATCATAGGAGCACACCTCTCCGATCGTAGGAGCACGTTGAGTGCAATCATCCCCATCTGGATCGTTTCCCTTGTCGTTGGTTCTACCAAGTGTCACTGCCCTTGAGGCCAACGTCGCTTACCTCTAAGATTTCATAAATAAGAACACAAAGCAATAAAAGATAATATAATATCTTCAATGGGAAATGATAATTAACACTCAATCACTTATGAAAAATAAAAAGACAAAATGATACGGCATCTAAACCTCACAAATTTATCCCTAAAATATCTAACAATTTATTTACTAATAGGGATCTTGAAAAAGATTATATGTAGATGCTACTTACCCTAAGCTTGGTTTGAGAAGTTGAGAGTTGCTATGAGGAAACTCGAGTTTACTTAAGCTAATGATGATCTCACATTATTTGTGAAAAGAATCAATAGAAGTATAACCCTTATGTTGGTCTTTGTGGACAATATGATCATCATTAAGGATAATGAGAAAGCTAAACTTGTAAATGAGTTTAAGATAAAAGATCTTGGCAAACTTAGGTATTTTTTGGGAATTGAGGTAGCATGATCTAAGAATGGACTTGTAATGTGTCAAGGAAAATATGTCATTGATCTTCTAAAGGATATTGGAATATTAGGGTGCAAACTGGCTGCAACACCTATCGAAGAAAATCACGAATTAAGCCTTAAAGATGGAGTCATCTTCTTGGATGATTAGAAGAATAGGTATCAAAGATTGGTGGGAAAACTGACACATCTTACACTCACCAGGCCTGATATCACTTATGCTGTCAACATAGTGAGGAAGTTCATGCATGCACCTACCGATGCTCACATGAAGGTCGGCATCGGATATTTGCATACTTAAAGAAAAGTTTAGGAAAGGGAATTCTTTATACCAAAAGTTATACGTTAAAGATTGAAGTTTACATTGATGTAGAGTAAGTTGATTCCGTTGATGACAGAAGGTCTACCTTAAGATATTGTGTGCATCATGGTGGAAATCTAGTAATATGGAGAAGCAAAAAATAATTTGTGGTTGTCGGATCTAGTGCATAAGTTGAGTAGAGATGTTGCATTGGGTGTTATTGAAATGCTATGGATCAAATTTATTTATGTTACATTGGATTGCAACCAAAGACCCCATGTTGCTTTACTATGTCAACAAATCTTTCCATCGATCTTGCAAATAACCCTGTACTCCACGATTGAACCATACATGTTGAGTTGGACATATACTTCAATAGAGAGAAGATTGATGCAGGGTTGCTATGTTTTTCATATATAAAGACAAATGGTGTAGATGTCTTTACGAAAGGAGTGTCTGTCTCTTGCTTTGAAGAATGCATGGGCAAGTTGGGCATGTTTGGTCTCTATGCTCAACTTGTGGAGTGTTGAGTTGTTCTTTTAATTGGGTCTTAGGGTGGATCCATTTAATCCTGTGTTTATAAATACCGTAACACCCTTTACTTTCGTTTGTGAGTTGAAAAGAAAAGAGAACCCTAACTGCCAGTAAGCGTTAGGTATTTGTTCTTGTGGTTTTTTTACTTCAGTTGAGAAGGGTTTTCCATGTACATCATTATGTTTGTAAGATTGCTTCTCTTTCCTTTTTCAATAGTTGCTATTATCCCTTGAAACATAACTTCTATATAAGTGCTAATGAACACTTTTTTGAAGATGTTTCATACTTCACCACTGAGGAAAGCCTGAAACCTCACATTGACAATGAACTATCTTTACCAATACCTTCTGAGCCACCAACTACACCCAATCAACCATTACCACCACCAGTAAACTACCTATGTCTTCCACCACCATCGCCACCCCTGCCATACATACCACATCCCATGTGAACCTATTTAACATCGGTAACCTAAACACCAATAGCATTACTTACTTGTCGTGCCTATTGACAAACCATTGACTACTATTCCACCTCATTCTCACATCAATACTAGCTCATTAAGAGATCAACATCTGGTCCCACCTCCCTTCACTCTTTCAAATTTGGATTGTTGGAGATTTGGAGGAAATATGAAATATTATTAAAGATCTTTAAAAAAATGTGGGGAGTTGGTCCTTTTATATAGAGAGGCCTACTCCTATTTCAAAACCTAGCATAATCTTCTCGAATAAGAAGTAAATATCTAACAAATTTATCCCTAACCAACTTTCCTAAATAACTTTAACACTCCCCTCCAAGCTGGATCCTGTAATGCCCAACTTGTTATAAGAGAGAACTCCCCCCAAATGTAGACTTTCGAAGGAGTAGGCAACAAACTGAAGGAGCAGGAACAATCATAGTAGAAGTAGCAACTGCATTAAACTGAGAGCAGTAGTCAGGTAAGAGGAGATAATCTTAAGTAGGCAGTAGTAATAGTAGTAGGTAGAAGTAGCATAAAAAAGGTGGACGATTGTAGCAGATGTAGCAGTTACAAATGATATTAGTAGGGTTGTAATAGCAATAACAGTAATAGACAGTAGCAAATAGGGAAACATTCTCGAGCAGAGTGGGAGACGAGAATCCTCGCTCAATCCCCTTACCAGTCATCACAATCCGAGTAGTATGATCGGATGTTCAAAAAGTACTAAGCCGATTAAGAGTAGGAGTGCTCGCATGCTAAATCGGTGTTTTAAGATTGCCGTGTTGTAGTATAGACAAAATAGCGCTCAAATAAATAAATTTTATTACTTGAAAAGATTTCGAGGTTAAACACAAGGAGCAATATGGAATTTAAAGTTCAAGATCACAATTTAAATCAAGAATAAGGATTGTAATAAAAATAATGTCAGGATCAATATGCAAAAAGAATGGATTAAAATGGTGATTTAAATCACCAATTACTCCTTACAAATAATACTTAAATCAAGTCTCAAATATATGCAATTAAAGTATCAGATGTCTTAAGTAGCCCTGTGCTATAGTACTAAGGTTTTTCTTCTCTGTTTCTTCTTCTCCTCTTCTTCTTTGTTTCTTCTTGTGCTCCTCTTCTTCTTGTGCAGGTCCTTCTCTTCTTTGTTTCTTCTTCCTCTTTTTTTCTTCCTCTGCTGATCAAGCCTTGTTCGTCTTTCTCTGTTCAGCTACTTCGCACAGAGGAGGAAACTTCTTGAATTGGTTAAGTGTCAGCCAATTCTCTTTGCAGCAAAACCCTCCCCCTACCCCACGCGATCTCTCCTCTTTATCTCTTAGGCTTCGCCCTCCCAAGGCCTCTCAGTGGGTAACCGGGTAATCGGGTAGGCGCAAACCTGGGTCCAGGGCTGCGGGCGTGGTTGTAGCCGAGGAGTGAAGGGCTTAGGTGGGTCGGGCGCACCAGGTCCGCAGGGTTAGGTGTCGCGGACGAGGTGCATGTGAGGGGAGCGTGCGGGGGACCTCACCCCCTATTTGTCGAGGCGATAAGGCCGTATCACTTTTTCAATTTATCCACCTTCAACTGCTCTGGCACTTTCGATGTGGGACTAAACCACACCCCTTTCTTCGTGTGCGTCTGCAGTAAGGAGGTTCCTCTGATTGGCGTAGTTGCTAAGGGCAGGGGCTTCAATTGACCACCTGGAAGTGGTGCTGAGGCTATTCCACGTAGCTTGGAGATGAGATCCTTGAGCTGCTGGCCTAATTAAATCTTCAAGCAAGCTCGCAGCTGCTGCATCAATGGCGGAGGAGGCTGGAACTTGAAATCCAAGAATAAGGACCTTGCGGCTGCGTCAGAAGGTTCAGCATATTTGTCGTGGATTGGTGAGTGTAACAGTGGTTGTTTTGCGCTGTGATAGTGTGTGAGGAGGTCTGACGACCTCGAGAAGGGTGGCTAGAGGTGTGTGAGTTGGGTACAGGTTCTGAAGGAGCAATTGACCTAAGTTAGGGCTTTTGCTCCTGAGGTCGAGGCGATGGTGAGGAGCATGGAAGCGGCGTGGTTGGGCGAGTGTGGAAGTCGCTAGGGCTTGCCGGAGGTCTACCGGCGAGGTGGAAGACGAAGGGTGGTCGGGTGAGTCGGCAGTCGAAACAAAGTGGAGAATGTCTGGAAACGAAGAGTGGAAGATGAGGAGTCGTTTAGGAGAGGTAGCAGACGACGGGGAGCAGAGTTGGCACTGGTTGAGGTATGGTCGGCGCTGGGGATGAAGCTACTCTGATAAGGGGTGAACGGTGAGGATGGAGATAGGAATGTTGGCTGGTGCTGCTCGACGTGGAAGAAGTAAGGAGAATCAGTCGTTGGTATTGCGGTCAGACGACGAGGAAAGGCAAGGAGGGTCGTCGGAGCTTGAAGAGCAATTTGACCGGAGGAGAGAAGAATTTGAGGGTTACTTTGGTCGAATTCAAGCTTGAGGGGTTCGGTTTGGCCTGGGCTTTTTTTATAGGTCATCAGAGGGCGGTTAGAGCTTGGGAAGCTTGCTCGTTGGAGTTTGGGAATTCTTTGATACCCAAATCTCTCATGCGTTCGCATGAGAGATTGGGTAGGTTTTAGGACTTAGGATCGGGTTCAAAAGGAAGTGAATTTCTTGACAAACTTTGAAAGGGATTTGTCAAGAAATCAGGGAGTTCTTTCCAATTTAAGGTCGTCGGAGTAAGTAGGAATAGGTTTAATGGCGGCAGGGACCTTTTTGTGAGAACGACGATAAAGTTAGGGGTCTATTTGAAAATATTTTGAAAGTTAAGGGTAGAAATGTAATTAGATAGGACCAATTTGCAAACTAGGTCAAGACAAACTCATCTTGGGTCCAAATTTTGGTACAAACTTAATTTGGACCTAAGGAATCCAATGGTAAAGTTGGATTTTGGTTTTGACCGCGTTTGAGTGGGTACTTTTGCAAAAACCTAAATCAGGGCAAATGTCTATCTGTGACTCTGTTTTGGGTCAAAACGGGTTCTGATAGTCAAATTGAAGGTTCCAAACCTTAGAGAATATTTTTCTATGAATTTTAGAGGGTTTAGGTGAATTTTATCCCGATCAGAACCTCATTTAATTAAGTGGGTCTGTTTTTAGAGTTTCAAAAAGTCATTTAATTCTCAGAACACGTGCAAACCCTTTTCTGATTGTTCTAACCCACTTGTTATCTTTTTACGACCATTTGACCTTCATTCAACCTCTGAGAAAATCCATGGTTGTACTGCATTCATGATAAGCTGGTAAAATTACAGTTTTAACCATAGTTTCTTATTTTTTCCTCAGAATGATTATGCAGTGACTTGTAACTCTCTGATAGTTATGTAGGAGCATTTACTAACTTAATTGGATCAACATGAGCTAGCTATGGCTCATGATGGTGTTCCCATTAAGGAGCAGTTGTCTTGGCAATATTAGTTGTAGTAGTAGCAACAGTAGTAAAGGAGGGCCGCTCCTTAGTAAATGTCTCAGACGATTTACCTCCTTTGCAATGAATGGTAGAGGAGACAGCTCTGTCGTAGTCTTAGTGGTAGAGGACATGGCAATAGAGGTCTGGTTTGCCCATGTGGGTTTGTCGAATTTTTCCTAACATCGATTTGAAGAGTGATTATTTTGTTGGTAGTGAACATAGGGAGAGTAGATGTGATGACCTCATCCACGGTTGCTGGAATGACCACCTCTCCCATCAAGGGCCATGTAGGAAAAGAAGTCAATTGTAACAGTAGGAGCAACAGGTAGTTGATAGGAAAATAGTGACTTAGTTTATTCCTGAGAGTCCTACACCTCTTTTTATAGGAGAGGTTGTGTAGGAAAATAACATTACACATCCAAGAGGAAAAAATAAATATGCAAACAAATGCCAACAAACTAAATATGTTAACACTTTCCCTCAAGTTGGAGCATAAATGTTAATCATGCTCAGCTTGGAACAGCATGTGTCAGTCTTTACGTGGCAAACGCTTCGTGAAGATGTCAGCCGTTTGATCCTTTGAAGCAACAAATGTAGTACGTAATACTCTATGCTGGATTAAATCTGTTAAATGATATGAATAAGCAGAAGCATGATATCAAAACAAAAATGACAAGAAAAGCTTGGGTTTACATGGAAACCTCACTCACGAAGAGCGATGTGAAAACCATGGGAGAAGGTTCCGATAGGGCTAATGTTTCTATTCTTCTCAAGAAACAAATGGGGCTACAATAGCCTATTTATAGGCTCCTACACAGCATACTTCATTGTACTATGTGGTACTAAATGTATCACAACACACCCTATCTCTCAATACTCTCCCTCAAGATGGAGCATTGAATGCTTAACTTGCACAAGAGATATTCCTTCTCTACAAAGCAAAAAACACAAATAAATATGATGCTGCTGAGTCACGACTTCTTCATGCCTCTTGTGTCGTCGGCTTCTTTGCATCCTCAACTGGTGCTGCCGGGTAACAATTGCCTTATGTCGCCAGCTTCTTTGCATCTTCACCTTGCTTGTAGATGGGTGTAGGTAGGAGTTCGGAGATGACTCGTAAATAATTGATCTGGTGCTGGTTGGAATCCAAAGTAGGCTGTCACAATAATAGAGACGAAAGAGAAGAGCTTCTCTTATAAACTTTCATCATTTTTTTTGATATTTTTTCTTTTTTTAAAATTTTTCTCTTCATTTTTTCTTATCTCTTTTTATTTTCTTCTCTCTTTTCTTTTCCTTCCCTTTTTCTTTCCTCTTCTTCCTTCCCTTTTTTTATTTTCCCTTTTCCCCCTTTTTCTTAAAGAGGCTACACATAAATCAGAACATCAAATGATCTAATCCCAAGAGATAACATAAAGGACTAAATCTTCTGATGAAATATAAGAGGGCATTGCTTGATGCCCTCGTCCTTGCGAGGGTCAAGCTTCCCCTTCACGACTTTGCGGATCCTCCCATCATGGGGGTCATACGTTGTCCCATTGACCTTGAACATCCAAAGCTTCTTAACTGTGGCCTGATCGCCACTGTCCTTGCAAGATCTTTATCGTGTCATTGCGAGATCGACGTCGCCAGATTGATACCACTAATCTCGATGTCGCTCTTCACCGCTATCTTCTCCTCGACGTGGTTACCATCGTCATCACCTCCTTTGTCAGCGACACAAGGATCGCATGCAACTCTGAGCACCACCAATTGCCACGTTGTGATCTGACTGCACGCTAGATCTTTGCGACATTCGATCTCACCCCTCTATCTCTGCTTCACTTGCTCTCCCCAAGTGTCGAGTCATTGGAGGTAACCCTAATGCTGGTGGTGGTAGTGATTTGAAGATGCTACGGATCGTTGGGAGACGGTTCGCCTTGATGGCTTCCAAGCCCAGCCCTGTGGCCTCCTTCGCCCTCGCTCGATTGCGCTGCACCCGATTGCTCCTTGAACTTTTTTTTTTCTGCTACTGTTGTGTGGATTTGCCTCGAGGAGAAGGCGTGGCCATCATCATCAATATGAATTGGATCGGTTGCCACTATCTACAACCTTTTCATCAATAAATCAACACAACATCCTCCTTTAATGTAGATGCTGTTGAGCAATAAATTGTCTCACCGAGGAAGAGACAGAGAACATCCTCCTTGTGGAACAATAATATTCCAGAACAAATGATAGAGAAAAATATGTGCAATAGAGAAAGGATAAAACCCAAGATCAGAACTCGCTCTGATACCATGTTAAATGATATGAATAAGCGGAAGCATAATATCAAAATATAAATGACAAGAAAAGCTTGGGTTTATGTGAAAATTGCACTCACGAAGAGTAGGGAGAAAATCATGGGAGAAGGCCCCGATAGGGCTGATGTTTCTATTCAAGAAACAAATGGAGGTACAATAGCCTATTTATTGGCTCCCACACACACCACACTTCATTCTACTATTTGGTACTAAACGTACCACTATTACACCCTATCTTTCAACAAAATCTCTAGTATAATGACAACTTCCACATGTTTGGTGCGCTCGTGGAACATGGGATTGTTGACTATACGTGGCTACCCTGTTGTCTCATCTCATCTTTGTGGGTTCAACTTGAGCATGCAAATCCTACAACAAGGATCTAATCCAAACCTTAGTGGCAGTCTGGGTCATGGCCTTGTATTTTGACTCAGCAGTAGAACGAGAGACCACAATCTGTTTTTACTCTTTCAAGTAACCAAGTTGCTTACAACAAAGGTATAAAAGCCTATAGTAGACTTCCTATTTGCGACACACCTCGCATAATCTGCAACTGAGTATCCTCTGACAGCTATGGAAGACCCAGCTTGGAAGAGAATGCCATGACCAAGTGCTATCTTCAAGTACCTGAGCGCCTGCATAATAGCCTGCCAATGCTACTTAGTTGGCCTATCCATGAACTGATTGAGCTTGCCTGTAGCAAGTGCAATGTCGGGCCGTGTAATAGTTAATAGAGTAACTTGCCAATCAACTGTCTGTATGATCTGCCAGCAATTGACTCTGCCTCCTCATCATGAAGATGAGCCTTGGGGTCCACGAGAATGTTGGTTGGCTTGGACGCCAACATGCCTATCTCCTGAAGAAATCCAATGCATACTTATGCTGAGAGAGAATAGTCCCTTCCCTTCTCCTGGCAACCTCGATCCCTAAGAAGTATCGGAGCTAACCTAGATCTTTTATAACAAAATGTCGTACAAGAGACTCCTTGACTTGACTGATTCTAGCCTCATCATTACCGGTGATAATTAGATCATCTACATAAATTACAAGTGCCACCATGCCCTTCCCTATTTTTCTGACAAATAGAGAGTGATCTGAGGAAGATCTCTGCATACCCATCTTTTATAACACATCTAAGAGCTTTTGGAACCGTGCTCTTGGGCTCTGCTTCAGGACATAGATAGCCTTTTCTAAGTCTGCACACACTCCCCTTGAACCTCAAAGTCTGGGGGTTACTGCATGTAAACCTCTTCCTGAAGATCACCATAGAGGAAAGTGTTCTTTACGTCAAGCTGGTGCAGCCGTCAAGCTCTATGTGCTGCAACAGAAATGAGTACATGAACAATAGCAAGGGGTGCAACAGGGGAGAAAGTATTAAATAAGTCCACCTCATAAGTCTAGGTGAACCCTTTTGCCATTAACCTGGCCTTATACCTTAAAATAGACCCATCAGGATTGTATTTCAAAGAAAAGACTCATCTGGAGTCGATAGGACATGCACCTGTAGGAAGAGTGGTGTCTACTCCGAAGTGCCTCCATCTCTTCCTCCATAGCTTGACATCACTTTGGATCAAGCATAGCCTGCTGGTATATAGATGGATTGCATGAGACTATAAGTGCCTGACAAAATCTTCCCAACTCAGAACTAAGACCATCAATAGCCAAACTATCTGCGACACAATATCTGGACTCACATGTTTGAGGTGCCCTCCTAAGGGCAATAGGAAGGTCTGAATCATTTGACACCTCTGTCTGAGTGTCTGGAGAAGGAATCTTATTGCTACTATGACCAGGATTGTCAAATGGATCAGGTATGACCAAAACTATTGCTGTCACTAGAAACCATGTCATCAAGATGTGGAACATTATCTGTTGGTGGGGAAGAAGGCCTCTGTAGTGTCACATGAGATCTACTATATGCATGCATCGGACTATGCAATTTTTTGAAATCATCCAAAGAAGTGAAACCTGAAGTGGCAGGTTGAGAAGTGGAGATTGGAATTTCCTCTAACGGAATGGGAGGAACGGGCATGGGAGCCACATTATCATGAGAGCTCTTCTGTCTAGCGACTGAAAAGAACAGTATGGTATCATGGAAGGTTACATCGGCACTAATATAATGTCTGTTATGTATGTGATCAAAATATTGGTACCCCTTCTAACTCCTGGAATACTCTAGGAACACGCACTTGACAGCTCGAGGGGCAAGCCTATCACGACCTGGTGATGGCACATGAACAAATGCAACATAGCCAAAAGATCTGGGAGACACATGGAAGATCTTATGATTTGAATGTAGTAGGAGGATCGATATCTGCTCGTGGAGAATTGAGCTAAGCATCCTGTTAATGAGGTAGCATGCAGTCAAGACTGCGTCTCCTTAATAATGTTGTGGAACACTGTGATGGATAAGGAGAGTACAAGCAACCTCCAACAAATGTCTGTGCTGCCGCTCTGCAACTTTGTTCTGCTACAAGCTATGCGGACAAGTAGTCTGGTGAATAATCCCACAAGCTTGGTAAAATTCCGTAAATCTTGTAGGGCAGAACTCAAGGGCATTATTTGTCTGCACCACCTTTACCGAGGTAGAGTACTGTGTCCTGATCTCTAAGAGGAAAGTCTTTATAATACCTCCAATATCTCCTTTGTTTTTTAAAAGAAACACTCAACATACTCTAGAGAAATCATCTACAACCGCAAGAAAATATCGATGTCCCGTCCTATTTGGAACTCTGCTCGACCCCCAAACATTCATATGAAGTAACTAAAAAATACTTGTAGATCTGGGAGAGGAATTGGTAGGAAAAGAGCGATGATGCTTACCCAGCTAACAAGCATCGCATCTAATGATAGTAGTAGGAAAGATATGTGGAATCACTCTCTTGAGCTAGTCAAGAGGTATGTGACTGAGACGAACGTGCCATTGCAAGCCACTTCCACCATCAACCTTGCTGACTCCTGTAATGTTTCCTGCCTAAGATGGTACACACCATTTTCCTCTATACCACTAGCAACAATCTTCCTTGTGAACTTACCCTGGATGATACATTCGTCATAAAAAATAACCCTGCCATTAAGGTCTTTTGTAATCTTATAAACTAATAGTAGGCTCATGAGAAACTCAGGCACATGTAACGGTCTCAGTAGCCGCAAGGAGGGAGTTACCGACACCTTCCCCTTATCAACAATGGGAGTATGTCTGTCATCAACAACCTGCACTGTTTTCCCTAGTGCAACAAAATTGAGTGATCGGAAATAACCCTGATCACCACAAAGGTTGCTGCGAAGTGCTAAAATCAACTAGCCATCCTTTACAATGATGACTCTTGTCATGCTTCCAATGCATCAAGCCTACATACTCTGCCAATGCTGTCACAATCGTGGTCTCCAATGCCATTTATGTTCCTCCTAAGACTGACATTGTGCCTAGTAGGGACCAAGGAATCAACAGAACAAAAGGTATTCTCCAAAATCAGATATGAAATTAACTTCTCAGATATATCATAACTTACAAGAAAGGGCTGAAACTAATTTTTCAAACCATTGAATCAACACAGAACAACGGTAGCATGGAGAAATCAGATACGCTAGGGTTTTAGAAAGTCCCTAGCTGTGCCTTCTCTCCATTGACAGGCCCACTGGAGTGGACCGGCAGTGCTACAGAGGACTGGCAGCCTGACGGCGCTGCAGAGGATCGACGACGGTATGGGCTACCAATGAAGGTCCTGACAACTTTGGAGGAGCCTTGCACTGGTCTCCTCTTCCAAGGAAGAGCTACGATGTCGATGGAAGACTTGATGCTGCAAGAGATTGGCGGCGACCTCCTACTCCTCCAGGGAGGAGTTGCGATGCCAGTGAAGGCCTAACGTGGTCTCTTACAGATGGGGGAGGTGCTACGGCATCGTAGAACTACCATTAGAGAGAGAACAGAGCCTGTGAGCCTTGCCTCAGGCAGTGGCTAGGGTTCCCTGGTAGCGTAGGAGAGAGAGAGACGGTGGGGGAGACAATGTTAGTGTTGGGAGGCTAAGGTTTCGATGGGATACCAGAGTTTCGATTTAGGACCGTTGCTCTGATATAGTTAGTTTATTCCAGAGAGCCCTACACCTCTTTATATAGGAGAAAGGTTGTGTGGGAAAATAACATTACATGTCTGGAGGAAAAAATAAATAACTTGCAAACAAATGCCAACAAACTAAATATGTCAACGTAGGTGGTAGCAGGTTCCCTTTTTTGTTTGTTTTCTTGTGGTAGAAGAAATAAATGAAAGAGAAGCAACAAGGTATGAAATATCGGTCTAGGACCGCTACTTTAATACCATGATGGAGATTTAGAGGAAATAGGAAATATTATTGTGGATCTCAGAAAATAAATGAGAGGAGTTGGCTCCTTTATATAGAGAGGGCTACTCCTATTTCAAAATTTTAACATAATCTTCTAGAATAAGAAGCAAATTTCTAACAAATTTATCCTTAACTTTCCTAGATAATAACTCTAACACTAATTTGAATATCAGGTTAAATGAACACCCTTAATGGGAAAATCTGACCTGTCAATGGGCAATACCTCGTCATTCTATAATCATATTCTTAAAATATCTAATTTCCATACCTTGATCCTCCTGCACTTTGTAAGCTGTACTGTTTGCCAAAGATGGTATGCAATTGGATGGATAGCCATCTTGTAAGGTCTAGTTTGGGATGAGGGATATAATTTCGTGGGGTAGAAATTTCTAGAAGGGCTATCCTACATTCTGTTTGGAAGTGAAAAAGGTTATCCTACCGGATTAACCTATGATTGTTTGGAATGCATTGATAAAACGTGAAGGGTTATCCTATTTGTACAGAGGGGTAACTACGGCTTGCTTTATTTCTGTGGGATGAGATGGTGGTGCAGGATAACTTATTCGGCATCAAGGCTAGGATAAATTGTCTAGGGTTAATCTCTTGTGACTTAGGTTAATCTAATTTTGCAACCAAATTGGATTATCCTCATTTTGAAGGGATAACCCAACAAACAAACTAGACGTAAGTGTACCAAAATGCCTTTTCTTGTGATAGTGAAATATATGTGGTTAAGTTTAAGCCTATTTGGTTAATTCAAGTCATGATTTGTCATCAGGTGAGGTTCTTTGCTTTTTCTTCTATCTTATACAAGGAAAAAAATGACTCATGAGGAAATTGTCAAATATAGGAAGGTACTTGGGGATCTCTATGTTTTGTTTGGGACTTTATATAGAACATCAGTGGAAAAACTCACCTTTTCATGCACTTGTTCATGCATACCTCTCATCCTTTGTTGTTGGGGTAAAATTGCTGAGGAGGTGCCACGAGGACTAGGAATGGAGTACAAGGGTGATACTGCTGTATCTTCTTAGGAAATGAGGATTTTATTTTGGGAGTGGTGGGGTTGGGAGGGGTATTGTTACTGGATGAGGAAGAAGGGGCATGGGGGGGAGGAGAAAGAGGAGGATGTTTTCTTCAAACCCACGTGCATGTCATGGGATGGGGTAAAAGGTTAAATGGTTACAATGCACGCATCATGCCACAACACTGCTGCTACAATATAGGTGCTATGGCATTGCATTGGTACTATGATCCACAGCACCAGCATCAATACTATAGAATTGCACCAATACTATGATTTGTAACATCAACGCTACAATATTAATTCTCTCTTCATGGATGTTACAGAATCAGTGCTATATAGTAATGGTGTTACGTGACTTATGATCTAAGCATGCTGTCATCAATGCTGATGTCGGTGTGAGTGGAAAAGTGGAGTGTGCATATAGTGATATGTGTATCAATGAACTTGTTTTCATTTTTCCCTTTAAGCTTGAAATTTTTAAAATGAAATTTGTTCGTTGGAATGAGATAATCTATGTTCTTATGTTCTTGGCTAACTAACCACTTAATATATTTTTTCTCATGATCTAAAAGAGATTACTTGCATGAACATGATGTAGGTCAATTGGCTACTTTTGGCTGGCTTATGTATGCTTTTAGAAGATTCTCATTCTTAATGTCGTATATCTTGCAAGAGGCTTTTTTTCACTAATAATTTGTTCAAACAGGTCTGCCTCTGTGTGGCACTGGTCTTCACTTTACCGATGATGATGCATCCCATTTATGACATCGCTGAGACATGGTTACATGGCAGTGGCTGGTTTCAAAAGCTCTGCCATCATACACGTGGTGCTGAATGGATGTATGTGCATGTTGTTTGTGCAGTCATGGTGGCAGCTCTTTTTGTTTGGCCTCATATATTCCAGGCTTTGGAGCATTCATCTCGTTTGTAGGCAGCACTATCTGTGCGCTCCTTTCTTTTGTCTTCCCAGCCTACTTGCATCTGACATTTGTGGGTCCTTCGCTTAGCCTGCCACGGAGATTGCTTGATTGCCTCATCCTCATCACTGGCCTTCTTTTTGCCATCTATGGCACCTACTCCTTTGCAGCAACAAACTAGTTAACATCCCATTTATCCGGAACTTGAAAGGGCATCTTTACTGTTGAAGCTAATTCCACTGTTGTAGGGTCTGTGGGGTGGATTCACACCATGCAATGCTGGTAACATCGAGCTGTTCACATCAACACTTACTGCCTCCATTTGATAAACATAATCTTTGGACTTTTGTGTTGCAACTTAATTGCCTGTCTCCACCCCTGATGGGGCCATGTGATTGCTACCTCCAATCAGAAATATACAGGCTTGTGCAGGATCATGTGGCAAATCACATCTTCTCTAGGAGCTTTTTGCACTTGGATGTTTTCATCTTGCAGCTGGAGTTCCGTGACATTTCTCAACGAGTAGCCTCAATCTCCATAATGAGATTTGTTTGCCAACTATCAACTATGTTGCGTTTTTCACAATCACTTTTGTACCAGCTATATACACTTGCAGTATAAGTCCAGCTTGAATTGCTTGTAACCCTTCATCTCTTGGGAGGTGGCTTCTACTTGCTTAAAATATGGCTTGGCTTCAAATAATGAGTAATCTAAGACACTCACAGCTCTTTAGCTGGGAATGACAGCATCCATGTTCACCAATAAAGCAGTATGTATGCTTGAATCTGGTTCCCTTTTTTGTTGATCAGCAGCTTCTTGGAATCCGTATGCTCTGGGGTAACATCTGTTGGTAATCGAGGATGCAATTCTTGTGGGAGTTGGTCAAGTATCATTTGAGGTTGTATCTAGTCGGTTAGCCATGTTTTTTGTAGGATAGAGCACCCTCCACGGAAGGTGGTTCCAAATTTTGGGCATATCCTTGAGTTTCTTGAAAACAAGTTTGATGATGGTGTCTACTTTTTGATTTTGTTCTGATCCCTTGAGCAAACTAAGCTTACCTAGCAAAGCAATTATAAGCACAAAGGTGTCTTAAAGATTCCGCTTTTGTTGCACTACAAAATGCATGTGAGCTATTCGTGTGCCGACTCCAGTTTGCAAATAGCGCTGCAATGGCATAAATAATCTTATTCCGAAGCTTGATGTTATATTCCTCTTGAAGATAGCTTGGAAAGAGCTTGTGCCATGCCACTCCTGTTCATATAAAATTAATCTTTTATATGCAGATTTAATAGTGAGGGCATCTTTTGGGTTGAGCTCCCACATGGACTTCCTTGATCTTCTAGCTTAATTTTAGGTTTAATTTACCGTAAGGGATATATAACATTGGTTAGCCTCTTTATGATAGAGGATAATTTTTGTTTCAATTTGAGAATGGAGGTTAATTTCTATTTATGTTTATTAAATGAAGGTTAGAAATGAGCTTAATTTGTGATGTGATGGGAGACATGGATTAATTTAAGGGGATAAGTTAACTTTATCCTTCCAATAAACATAAGTTACCTTATCTCAAAATAACATAGCCATGGGTGATTATCCTATAAGATAAACAGGAGTCATCATCTAAAAGGAGGGAATAACTTTCACGGTAAACTAGGCTTTAAGGATTTTCTCCATCCGACACCTTTGGAAGTGCTACTGCATTGATTGCAACCTCAAATCGCTTCAAGGGTATGTGCACTTTTAGCTTGTTGGGGAGAGTGAAGGGTTTGAATTGTTGATCCGTGCATCTCTCTAGATCTGGGTAGATGTGTCTTTCCCTGCTAACAACGGTGGATTCTGAAATAGCTCATCTCCAAGGTCGCAAAAGGCCTTCCACACGTGAGAGGCATCCGTCTTAAGTTGTGCTCCCCAAAAATCTCCATCTTTAAAATATGTTTGGCTTGCATTTCTTTTAGTGGCGGAACTCTTCCATTGGAATTTGGCGATGCTATCTTTGAATAGATCTTGAGAGCACTATATTTTATATTAGCTTTAAAATATAATGTCCTCTCTGAGAGCACTGTATTTTAGCTTTCTCCAATATTTGTCCAGCCATCTCGGAATTGATAGGTTGAATTAGGATCACATTTTTCCATGAATTTTTAAAATAGGTTTGAGTTTGGCTTCAATTGTCCAATTTATTTAAATATCCGATCCAGTTGTCCTTGTTGGCTTCATGAAATCAAATTTGATGATAACACAATTAGAAAATGCTAGATATTGTATTGCTGCTATACATAGCCAATATTGCGTGGATAGATGAATAGAGATGGGCTTAAAGAAAGCAAGTTTTCAAAGGAATCTTGAAAAGAAGCAAGGACCTTCAAGATATCCACAAAGTTTTTCTCTGTAATTCATTATGAAATTCATTGTATTTATCTGTACTTAGACACATATGAAAGATACAAAATGAATCGAATTATAAGTTCTTCAAAACCCATCAAAAACTTGGTAAAATCATAGGATCAACACATATACACACACGCACACACAAGATGAATCATCCTCTAGTGTTGATTGACCAACTATTTTAGGCCATTTGATTCTTAACACATGGCTAACTAACTTGTTAGGTCGACTTCATCTGAATTAACCTTTTTATTCTCTTTAGTAAACATGCTAAGATAGCACTTAGACCTATTTCATCTTTTTATCAAGTTTAGAGCTTTGATTGCCTATCAAATTAAGTTTGATCAGTGACCATTAAGATCTATTCACTTGATTATTTGTTTTTAACTTCATCTACAATCTTCATCTTCAATCACATTCTTCATGTGATGCAGATATTCTTCAAGATGCAGCCTTCATTATACTTAATTGTGCACATATGTTTTTGAACATAGCACATATGTACTTGCATTCTTCAATAAATCTTTCCCATACACATAATCATGAACAATTATAATTATCATTGCATAAATATCAAACATTTCAATCATTCATACGTAGCAATATTTCATAGTAGTTTGATTCACCAATATTATGAAAATTTTAGTTTTGGCCCTTCATTTTTGCAACAATGTTTCTAATTGATCTAATGACCTCCAAATATTTAATTAACATCAAAATCACATATCACTAAGTTTAAAATATTTTCCTCAATATTCTCCATATTAATATATTGTCCATAATATCCAATACGACTAGTAGTCTCTCAATTTCAAAAATTCAAGTGTATTAAGTAATTAAGAATTACTTAGGTCTCTCATTTGCAGTAGGATTGGTGTAACCATTAGCTAGGTACATGCTACATACTTCCCTATAGGACATTACACATTTTAATTTCAAATGGAGCATCAATCTCATCTCCTTATAGAGGATGCATCGTTGATGAGGTGTGGCTCATCATAGCTAAAATGCCTAAGTTAAGCTAGAAATTAGGTTAAACACTATAGTATTAACATAATAAATAAGTTAAGTGTGAGAATTAATGAAAATGACCTAAAACATTAAATTTATGTTAAAAATGTATAATTAGGTCAATTAATGAGATATTATATTCATAAATACAAATTGATGATCGAATTGCGAATTGAACACATTTATGAGCTTAAAAGTACAAATCAAGGGAGAAATTAACTTTTAATATGTTCAATTAAGCTTAAATAAAATTTTCATAGCATTTAGGCATCATTAGGACCTTGCATTTAAAGTTTTACGTATAGGTCCTCATCTCATTTTGAGTCCTTTACATTTCCTACATTTAAAGCATTCCAATGACCTCTTTGTAAGCCGCAAGGGCTTGTTTGCATCAAGCCAAGGACCTCATGGTTACCATTTTCTTCACTAATGGGCCTCTCTTATAATTCTTACTTCGTTTCACTTTGAGGGTATTGGTGTAAATACACCAAAACA
This sequence comes from Thalassia testudinum, assembly GCA_037157565.1. Taxonomy (NCBI): domain Eukaryota; kingdom Viridiplantae; phylum Streptophyta; class Magnoliopsida; order Alismatales; family Hydrocharitaceae; genus Thalassia; species Thalassia testudinum. The sequence goes on from JAZHRO010000056.1 coordinate 10,746,258, forward strand.
CATGGTGCAAGCCTCTTCTTCCTCTCCTCACGCGAAGAATAGGGTTTACAACCACCATCCATCCTATGCACCTGATAAATATGCATTTATTCTTGATAAATGACTATTTATGTTAGTTCCTAAGCTTAACATTGCATGTAGCATTGTGAATAATGTATAACATTTATTATATTGCATTTAGGATGATTTATGTAATGTGTATATTAATTATTACATTTTGTGTGGTTAGGGGACAATGTGACATCTTTATGGGCTTCGAATGAAAAATCAAATCATACGAATGGATCCAAAACAACAATCGCAATCCGTCAGTGTGAAAATCATTTTGATCTATCATCTGTAGTAGTCCCAACAAAGGAAAGAAGATGGACGGCCCAGATGGAGTCATGTGGCACCATCCAGGCCACCCATCTTCTTTCCTTTGTTGGGATTGCTATGTGGTGCCATGTGTCACTATCCAGGCTGCCCAACACCAGCCACAGTTACTACCTCGCCTCAAGAGCACCCCCGCCGAGCGATCCCAGTCGTTGGATCTCAATCCAATGGCTATGATCCATCGCAGTTGTGTCCGCTTATCTCTAAAAGGCAAAGCTACAAGAAGATCTCCACCGTTGGATTGAGATCCAACAGTTGAGAGCTCGCGACCATCAGAATGTCTGCTCGACCATCCATAGCTGTAGCGCATTGATCAACTCCCTCACGCATACACACCGGGCTCCTGATCGAAGCCTCACATGCGGGTTTAATCCGTTGAAGCACGCACAGGTGAAATTCAACTATCAATGAGCGATCGAGTGGCGAAGGAAGCAGCTACGTGGCACCCCCCGATGCACGGGATTCACACATGCGAGATCCGATGTGCAAGCTGACACACGATTGTACGTGCAGCCGGGGGGCGCGATTCTTAAGCCATTTGACGCGATCTCCGCCATCTGATTGAACGAGGCGTGATCCGGAGCATTGTCTCCCATGCCATCAGAGCCATTTGTCCACAATTCTACGGTGGCTACCCACTCCGACTTCAGCTAGCGCTAGTGAGTGTCAGCTGCTGTGTGGGCAAGCGAGCGCGTGATCGACGACTAGCAATGCACGAGCACAATTAGCACGTGCAATTTGAGGGTCCAGCACAGTTTAGTGTGGCACAACATGACTTAGCTCGCTCCAGCGCGTACTAGCATGGTCCAGCACGCGAAATGGCTAGTTTTGGCCTACCCTTGTCCCTTCCCATGCCTATATAAAGCCCTACACACACCCCCTTTGCCATTCATCACTTCCTATTCTATTCCCACCACCTCTAGAGCTCAAAAGGCCTACTTAAGCTCCCAAGAGTTCAGTCTCAAGCCCTAGGTCACCTATTAGTGTAGAAATCCTTCACATCCACCAAGTATTCAACCTACCTCTCACCACCTTCATAGTTGACTAACGGGCTATTCTCTCACCTCCATTCAAGAAGTTGATCATCTTCATCGTCTCATCCCCATTCCTACTAGCTTGGCGAAGCTTTCCTCTACCCAGATTCTTTTTGTGCCTCATCCCTGATGTCCAAGCGCCTTACCTCCTCTGTCTAGGCCATCGTCAAGCATCGTTGTCTCACTAGACATTCAATTTGGGAAATTTCTTCTCACCTCTATCCTTTTGTTATTTTGCTTAGCATATCTTTGCTTAGTGTAATTGTAATAAACATTATTTTGATATATCAGATTTCCCTCATCTCTTTACTCTCCCTCTCCTTATTTATTTTCACCAATAGATTAACTTAGCTGGTTCTTCATTATAAAAATACAAAAAAATCACAAAGCCCCAAAAATATATACCAAAAAGAAGCAAATTGAAATGCAGATTTCAAAGAAATAAACATCGCCTTCTTGTGTTCGACCTGGGACCCACTTTGGGTTTCCATAAATTTTATTTGGTAAGCGAAATTTTGCGACTATGAAGATGGGTTCTCCAAGATCCTAATTTTTTTCGCAAAATTTATTCTCACCAACACCTTCGATCTAATGGTGGATCCTGATCCAATCATCGTGCGCCTTTATGCGAAGCTCCGTCACTCTCTTCAGATCTCATCTAGTAGCTGGTTTTTGTTCTAATCCTTCCTGCACGCATCTCAAGCTCATCCCACCGTCCAAACCCTTGGTGTTTAATCTCAAACTTCGATGCCCTGATTAGCTCCCTCTCTTTCGAGTTGGTCCCTTCACTCCACTCCCCCAGTTCTCCACCTTCCTTCCTCGTCTACGGTGACAGAGTAGGTTTCCCTCCCTCTTTCAATCGTCATTGGCCGATGGTTGGTGGCTCATGGACACCTTCTTTTGTTGAGGGCTTCTCCCCTTTCGTCGCCATCGACCGATGGCTGGTGGACATTGGACATCTCCTTCCTCTGTTAGATAGCATTTACAGCTTTCATAGATAGATTTAAATGCTTTCTTGGTAGATTTATTGCTTTCTAGGTTAGTTATAGCAGCAATTATCAGTGATTTGATCTGAATTAGTTTAGATTATGAGTAGTTTAGATTAGATTCGATTTCTCCCTCCTTGATCAATTTAGATCGAAGAGGTGTTTTTCCACTCTCGTTGCGATTCATTGTTCATCCTCATCACCTCATAATCTACATTCTACTATTTCCCTCACAATTTAATTCGCAATCCACCCCATCCACCTGAATATTTCTAGATCCGAAGTTCTTGGACTTCACGATCTAGAAAGCACTCAAATCCACATAGGGGTCTTCTTATTCACTCCATACGTTCACAAGGACCTCTGATCTCGATTTGATTGCTTCGATTTTCTCGATTATTTCAGATTTGTGTTTCATGCCCAATCTCGTGATTTGCTGTTAATTCAGGTTTAAACGGGTTTAATCGAGCGAATTGAGGTTTTAATTGCTTAGTTGGGTGTATTGTGAGGATTCAAATGTGTTTTAATTCGGATTTGATTTGTAGATGAGCAAATGCCCAATTCGAGCCTTAATTTGGGTAGTTTAACCAAGGAGAATCAGTGGTACTGATCTGAGGCTAAACAAGGACCCAAAGGATTTTCATAGGATCATTAGATCACCATGAACACCAACCAATGGTGTGCAGGGTGATTGAGTGATCAGTGCACATGGAAGGATCCTAAAACAAGAGCCCAAAATAGGGCAACATGTTGATCTTAAAAGAGAATAAGTTCAATCTGATCTCCATGGTTTGAAGGAACTTTTAAGGACTTTTAAGGAGGTTTTGATTCATGTTGAAAGTGAATTTGATGCTTAGTTTGATTTATTACTCTTACATTGTCTATAATGTAAGGTAATGATCAAACTAGAGTTTTTGAGGTTTTGGAACATGATATCTGGATTTTGAGAGTCTTCTAGTCATTTTTACGCCCTAATTTCAAGTAACTTGATGAAGAATTTGGATTGTTCGAAATTGGTATCCTCTAGATCTGATTGCCCAGATCTTAGGATGATTTTCAGAGTTTTAAATTAGGCCTATGAGGCCTAAGTTTATGCCAGCAGCATGTGCTACTGATTTATTGTAGTAGCAGGAGCATCAACTACTGCTAAATCTTGTTGATAAGCCGTTTGAGCATGTAAGAGCAGCTTAATCTTTTGGTAGCAGTCAATAGTAGCAACAATGCTCAAGTTGATTACACAGTAGCTGAGTTCAGTTGTTGGTTTGAACTACAGTAGTAGTCGTCTGATGAGACTTCAAATGGAGGATTTTGAGACAATTTGGGGATTAAAAGGACCTGACTCTGTGTACATTTGTAGAATAGCTTAGAACAAGCATTCCTGTACTGAAATTGGAATTTAATCTATTTGAAATTGCTTGTAATTAATGTTTGAAGTTCATTGTCAGCATGTTAATGGATTTAACTATTCAAAATGTGTTTATAACAAAATTTAATGTCAAAGCTTTGTTTAATTGCTCCATCATGTTTCATATTATGTGTTGAGTGTTTTCAATTGTTTACATCTTCATTCCAACACATAATCTCACTTTAAGGCCTTAGGTTCATGCTCAAAACCTCTTCTTGGCCTTCTTTTGTGCCAACTTGTAAATACATAAAGAATTATTAAAAAATTATAAAAAAATAAAATAAAAGTATCTTGAGTAGGATTAGATATATTTTTAGGTGTGTGTAAAGTTTCAAAGTAATTTGAATTCTTTAGCTGGTAGAACATACTAGTAGACGGTTTAGTCTACTTTGAAACTGAATGAAAGAACTCTATTAAAATCACAAAATGAGTCTTTCTCTCAGCTCACTATCTCTCTCTTTTCTCCTACCTCTATAAAACATAAAAATGCCATAAAAACTCAAAAATACCCAAAAATAGATAAAAATGCCATGTATATAGTATTTATACTTGTAAATATCAATAAATTAATGAGTTGTATGTAAATAATGTAATACATGCATGTAATGTACAAAATTAACTTAGATATGTATCATATATGTTTAAACAAATATTTATATTGATTTATTATATATATATCTTAATTATATAATTATCTATTAATTTACAATACATTATGTGTACATAAACTAAGATAATTATAAATAAATATGCAAACTTGTATAAATGTATCTACAAATGTATTTACATATTTAAGTACTTATTATATACTGTAATATATGTTTATATTTATTTATTTGTGTATTTATTATATGTAATTAAGTTATTAAGTTAAATAGATAAATTATTAAGTTAAAATAAAATAAAATAGTAATTTAAGTTATTACTGAGGTAACTTATAGTTTATATTTTTATAACTTAATTACTATTTTATTTTATTTATAACTTATTAAAATATAAGTTACCTCAGTAATAAAATCGTGTATATAATAATAAAATAAAATAAAATAAAATAGTATTTTTATAATATATTTATATTGTATAATAATATTTATAACTTAATTATGTATTTATTTAATAAAAACATGTATATAATTATATATAAATTGAAATAAATGATCAAAAATAAATTTAAAATATGCAATAAATACTTTATTATGTATATTAACTAATAGAGAGGTCAATTAAGTAATTAATTTATCAATTTGTACATTAATTATGTATTTAATATCTGATTTAATGTGTATAAATCACTAAGTTTAAGTAAATTTTAAATATAATTAAATAAGTCATTATTCTAAATTAACTACGTAACCTTATGTAAAGGTTTTCAATCCGTATAATTTATTTTAAGAACAGATGCCATCTTGACTCGCAATTCGAGTCTTGATGTAGCCTTCCTTGGACAGTTTTTGCCTGAGATTACTGAGCCTATCCCCTATGGGAAAAGTCCCACCTCAGTGCTTTTGGAGTGCCACAACCTGCATATAAGCCTCAATGCTCACGACCCGTTTGGTTGTCAACGTTAGGTGCAAAGAAATGAGCATATACTGATTCCTCGATTTACATGTGTGCCTATAGGTGCATGTGTGCTTGTGTGAGCATGTGTAGGTGCGTGGGTGTAGGCCTGGTATGGGCATGGAATAAATTGGAAATAATACACTTAATAAAAATTAGGGCCTGAGCCTAGTAGTAGTCTGATCCGACCCATATAGGGTTGTAGATTTTGCGAAAAGCCTTGGGCTGCCCATTAAGGAATTTTTGTTAAGTGAGAATTAAGTTTAGTATGTTGTGAAATCAGCTAATTAAGTGTTGGTTGTGTAGTGTGTTAGTGTGCGTAAGTGTTAACGTGTGTGAAAAATAGCTAAGCGTATGATATGATGTGTATTTATGTGATTCAAGAGTGTGTGTAATGTATATCAGTATAAATAAGTAATGTAAAGTATATATGTATACAAGTATATAACTATGTGTTAGTAGTATATGTGTATAGAGTAGTGTAGCATACGTATATGTATATTAGTATATTAAGTAGAGTGTATATATATACCTTAGTATGTATATAGTTATTAGTAACATTTATAATCGTCACTATATGTGTAGTATCTGTCACTATAGGTGTTAGTATATGTTAGAATAACCTAGGATAGTATATATTTGTAGCCATTTTTATACCTATGCTTAGGCATTGTTTAATGTAGTGTATATAACTAACATAGAGTAATTTAATTAGTTTTTCATGCATTTTCACTTGTAAATATATTTGAGGCATTATAATTAATTATAATCGATTCATTTTGTATATAATTAACCTAATTCATTAATTCTTTCATTCTTTAATTTATTTGTAAATAGATTTAACATTTTTAAAATAAAAGAATATTTTTGGATAATAAAGAGTGATGTATATCAATAACTGCCTTTTAGTTAATGACTTAAAATAAATTAATAAAAATTATGTAAATAAATAAATAATTAAATATCAGTCCAGATTGCGACTATACTATAATAGCGACACCTAATTAACAAGCAATTTAGATAGTACGTTAATCGTGCACAAACAATTCCTATGGTCACAACTTAGACAAAGAGAGGCGTTAGGGACTCTACATAACATGCGATACTACAATTAGTTCAATGGACGGTTGGCTTGACAAGTGCTACTTGTGGTCAATAGTTGATACAAGTATCACCATAGTTCAAATGTGTTTGGGAGTGCAAATAGAGATTTGTGAGGTAGAACATTTCTCGCTTATCTCAATAGTTTTATGGAGAAATGCCAAAGCTACTTCATGAATCTATCAGAGATAGGATCATAACCCTACTTATGATGTTTACGTTAGCAATCTCATGATATTAGAGGGAGGTTTATAAGATAGACAGTGGGCTATGAGAGGTTGTAGGTTTATCATCTATTCTGACTTTCGAGTTGACTTGTTTAAGCTAGCATCATGAGGTAGCCCAACCCTTCATTAGACGCTCTTGACCAATTTGAAACTCAAACAAGAAAGGAAAAGAAGATATCTTTTAAAATGTGGGCTACGCCCTAGGAAGGATTGGGTCTTGGATTATAAGTCAGAGCCTTAGCTTGCAATCTTGAATGTTTGAGAAACAGGTTCTCCCCCATGCACTCCTTGAGGGTCACTATATAATGGAACCTTAGAATTATGTTGAAAAAAGATATCTTGATTAGATGGAGACAATATGATGCAGATTAAAGTATTCTTCTTAAACAACCACCTACTTCCAAAAGTGTGTCTCCTCTTCTCTTCCTTAGCGAGCGTGTTTGATGCCTTTGTCTCGGACAGACAGTTGTATTGGGCACCTATCCGATACCAAGAGTGACCATTGGGTTTGCAAGTGAATTGGCATTCCTAGCATGCTGATATGGGGAGGGGTGTTAGTGCCAGGTGTTGCTTTATTCCGCAAGGTGTTGTCTATGGGCAAGCTCTTCTTGTACCTTTCCCTGCATGTCTTTCAATTCTTGTGCTACTTGGGGAGATGTGCTAGGCTCTTAACCGAGATTACGTGGTGGAGGATTGGTCTTTCTGTTGAGGAGGTTCCTTGGGGTTTAAGCTCCCTTTTCTTTGCAATCGACTTGGCTGTCCAACTCCACTTGGTGTTTCTCTACTAAGTTGGTACTCAGGGGTATATGTGTGGGCCTTACCCCTTGTTTGGATCTTTTAGTTGACTTCTCCCATTCGTGCTGATTTAGGTGGTTCATAGGTCGAGTTACTCAGGGTCTTGTCCGACGTTGGCTGTTCGCTTACATTTTCCTTTCGTAGATATTGGGAGGGATCCAGGAAAAATATAGCCTTATTATTTGCCTCCACTGTCATCTCTAACTTTGTTTTGAGGATGATCTGCTTCCTACTTAGATCTTAAACTTCAAATAGGAAGGGCTTTCTTGAGATAGCCGAATTTCCCAACCTATCTAGAACTTAGGTTTTAGACTTCCTTAAGCCTATACGAAGGACAAGCTTTTGAGGGTGGTTGCCCTCGATGGTCCGTGCTTCGTCTTCAAGTTTCCTTGAAGGGTTTCTTGGTAACTCTCTGAGATGAGTCCCAAGACTTAACTTGAGGTTACACCAAGCTCGTAAAGGGAATGTTGCGGCTATCAGGAATTGTCATTCCAAGTAAAATTTTCCTCGTCTTCTTGGTGTTTTCCAGGGTCCGAAAAGCCCACCCAATTCTTAGACTTGAGAAGACTATGGTTTTTCCTTGAGTCCACAACGAAATAGTGTCATCCAGAAGCAAGTTCCAAGTTGTCACTTTTCCATCTTTTGGAGCCATCCCTAAGGCCTTCCGATTTAATTCTCAGGATAAGTCCTAAGACTCGGGCTCGTCTTCAACAAACCTATTTGGAATGAGATATGTAGTCTTTCAGTCATCTTTCGAAAGCTTCCAGTATCTTAGGAGAGCGGGTAGTTCTTCGAGATTTTGTTAGAAAAATTCCGAGCTTCACTTTCTCCCGCATTTTAGTAATTTCGGTGGTAACTTGGCGACACTTCCAGCTTCTTCCAACTCGCGTGCAACTCGAGTTGTGGCGTCACTTTAGATTAGGGCAACCTTATACCACCTGTAAGTTGGACTTATCATTCTCGCCCCGTATGTTCAGCGTGCCTCTTTCTGTGGGTGGACGTGAGGATAAGGTCACATTGATTGTGAAGGGTCTCATCAGGTGACACGTCAATTTGTCTCCTTTGCATAATACAGCCAGGCATTGAGGCAAATGGTGGCAATGAAGTCTCGTCGGAAATTCAGTAACTTCTATCTTATAATCCGGTGGACACGTCACCCCCACCCCTTTTCTCATTTCCCTGATACAGTGACACCCACGTCTAAATACCTTGCATGACATGAATTAATACTTATTTTGTTAAATATTTTTATGATCAAGTAAATAACAACAAAATCTAGATTATACTCTCCCGGTGAAAAGTAAATATCTTAAATATATATTTTTGTTAAATATTTTGTTGACATGAATTACATATAATCTTTGCAACCTTTGGTATTTATTATGTTGCTCATTTGGATGGCGGGGACGATTTGATGGAAGTTTTACCATCTAAATGTAATTAATTGATTTTTTTCACAAAAATGATGTACGGTAGTATTATTATTCTTTTATTATTTTTAAAATATATATCTACATCATTAACTAAGAAAAGTACGAATACCTTCTACCCAACACATGCCCCTACCCCCTCTTTTCCCCCACTTATTCCCAACACCTGCAAAATAATATTGGCCTACACTAAAAATTGAGACTACTTATGCAAATTATCCAATCCTCACAAGAGTATCATTATGAAAAGTTACCCACGTCTCATGTGTTGGATCTTTGATGGTAAGCCGCAGGCTTGTATATTGTTGGATAGTGATGTAAATAAATTTATATAATAATTTAAATAAATTTTAAATGTAATTAGACTCTGCAATACATCTTACTAGATGTTTTTTATCACAAGTACGTGAATTACATTTTTTATTGTTTAAAAATTTTGCTTCGCTGCGCCTATCCAGTAGAAAAATCTTTTTTCCCCCAAAACAAATCCCATGGAAGAAACCGTCTCCTCTTCATTCTTCATTGCCTCCCCCTTCTCCACCTTTTAGCCCCTCTCTCCTCCTCTCTTCAATTCACACGGTACCCTCCACCATTGTATAATGTATATTTCTACTTCAAAATCAACCAAATGATTATTTAGATGAAATTTCGACAATATCCTAATACTTTATATTATTATTAATCATCAAATTCAATGCAAATAAAAGTTAGGTTATATATTAAATTCCATTAAAGTGAATTTTTTAGATGTTTAGTTAAATCATATACTATAATTAGATCTGAAATTTTCATGAACTGCCATAGCGAAGTATGGGTACTATCACTGGTTGCTCCTATGCCACTCTTAAACTTAAGAAAGTGGATTCCCCTCTTGGCATTGAAGGGTTGCCGTCACAATAGGTGAGGATTGACTTCTTTGCTGTGTGCTCCTCTTCAGGCCTACTTTTGTTCAGATTGCAACCTCATGCATAGGTCGAATATCTCTTTATTGTGCCTTTATGCCACCTCCTTGATCCTATCAATGAACTCCCTACTGCATTGATGGTGCATGCTCTTTGTTTGCTGTAGTTGAGACATGAGGAAGGATTCTTGATCCTTTAAAGAATTCACGGTTGCATGGAGAAGGTGAATCACTTCCTCAGAAGCCCTCCTCCCTCTTGCCTCTGTTGTTCTACTTAGGTGGTTAGGCCCTTATTCAACTCCTCTTCCTTTAGCTGAGCGGTGAGTTCTCTTTCACTTGGGTAGCATTACTAGGGCTAAGTAACTTGTTTCTAGCAAGGGCTCGAGTTAACTTGACTAAGCCCTCTATACTTTTAGTCCCAGCAAGGCCTCAACTGTATTAAGCACCTTGATAATGTGGTTTGTAAGCCAATTGGTGTTCTCAGCATCCTAACATAGGGTGAGATGCTAGTGTCAAGTAGAGAATTGTTTCCTAGTGTGTTGTTGTAGTTTCCATTTGTGGGCAAGCTCTTTTCATATCTTTTCCTATGCATCTTTCCATTCTTGTAATACCTTGGGAGATAGCCTAGGCTCATGATTAGGATTACAAGGTAGAAGAGTGGACCTTCTATTGAAGAGGTTCCCTGTGGCTCAAGCTTCTTTTTCTTTGCATTCAACTTGTTTATTCGACAACTTGGGGTTTCTTTACCAAGTTGGTACTCAAAGGCGTACGTGCAGACCTTACCCCATGTTTGGATATTTTGGCTAAAAAGACTTCATACCTTTGTGTTGGCTTGGGCACTTTATAGACCAAGTCACTTGAGGACTCATCCCATACTTGATCCTAGCTCATATCTTCCTTAGGTAGATCTTGAGAGGGATTTGAGGATCGTCTGGCCTCATCATTAAAGTATTTCCTTTCCAACTTAGTTAATATGGAGCGATGAAGACGATGATCAAAATTTTAATTTCATTGAATCTAGAGTGATGATTACAATGCTCGAAATTTCAACTCTGTTGATTCCTATCTAAAGGCATCCTTTTGACAGATCACATCCTATTCTTCCTTTACCATAGTTGACTACCTCCAAACAACCTCCACCACTAGAAAGGCTTTTACGTCCTTGAGTAAGGCGTCAATAATGGTTTGGAGTTGCTTCTCATTACCCAATTTTGTAGAGAACTTTCGACTAGAGCCTTGGTGTTCTAGGCATGCTTTTCTTTGGTGAAACCCATGGGAGAGGGCCTAAACTGTAATGTTCCCAAATATCCCTTAGAGTAGTTTGGGTTGCACATAGTCAGTTTAATAATTATTTAGTCCATTTGCCTCATAAACTTGATAGATGTATTGGTTTCCACATGGCATATGAATTCGAACAGGCAGCAAGAAAAATATAACAAAACAATATATGTGGTAAAAGTAGGAATAACCAAACTATATCAGATATGTCACAACGCATCATATAAAATAGACATAGAAGCCATAAAGTTTGTAGTTCATACATATGACTTCAATTAATTATTATAACATAAAAGTAGGGCCCAACCGCAATATAAAAAACAAAATAGGGCTAACAAGTAACTAAAATAACAAGGGCTAACCATATCATGGTTGAAAGTGCCATCTACACCTCCTGCCACTCGTTAGTGGGAGGGCCCAGCTATTGTATTGGGTGTAGAAGCACCACCGTCCAGGCCCTTATGCCCTGTAGTGTCTGACAAAAATGATGCCTCATTAGTGCCTAGTAAACCTACTCCAACTTGCTTGTAGCCATAGTAGGGCCTTACAACCTCGGTCCTGAAATGGGCCACAAAGTAGGAATGAGTCAACTAGCTCAGTAGGGAAAACAACTATGTGTTTGTTTTTTGCACTGATTCGAACTGTACTACAACGCAACGATTTTAAAACTCATTTCAGAGCGATTAACAGTTAGTATGCAAGGGTGGGGCAAGAGAAGAGTGGGTGGGTCAGGTGGATAATTAGGAAGAGATTTTAGAGGGATACATGGCTCCAAGTCATAGATTTCACCGACCAATGATTCAGAGTCAGAGTCCTCGAAAAATTTGTGGTCGGGAAGGGTATTTATTAACATTGTGTCTTCCACCAAATTGGATATTTCTATATCCGAGTCCTCGAAAAAATTATCATTGTCATGGAATCTCTTGGAGGAATTGAAAATATCAAGAGTGATGGTTTGGCCTGCACAAGTGATCCATTTTTCCTATATGGCAATTTATGTTTGCTTTTGCAGTGGCCAAAAAGGTCGTCCAAGAATGATTGGGGCATTAATCAGTGATTCGGGTACCTCAATGTCAAGGGCCAGAAAGTCTGCAGGGAAGACACAATTCAGGACGTTGACAAGGACATCCTTGACAATCCCACTGGGTTTGATTGTAGATCAGTTGGCTAATTGTAAGGTATCCTGGATAGGTTTTAAATCATCGATCTGAAATTCTTCGAATAAAATCGTATGGATAATATTAATTGAGGCACCAAGATCAAGAAAGGTGCGATTGAAAGTGGTATCATCGATAATTATTGAAATCAAAGGCACGCCTGGGTCTTTCATCTTAGGAGGTAATTTGCTCTTTATAACAAAGCTTATTGTCTCTGAAAGATGCACCCATTCTAGGTTTTTAGACTGCCTTTTGGGGGTACAGATATCTTTTAAAAATTTTGCATAGGCAGGTATATACTTAATTGCATCTAGGAGAGGGATATTGATCTGAACTTGCCCGAATATATCCATGAGTTCTATAGTCATGGGCTCTGATTTCTTTTTGCAGTTGGTAATGGAGTGGAGAGCTTGGGGAAAAGGGATAGGAGTTTTGCCATGTGATTTTTTTGTTTCATTTTCTTCCTGAGTGGGGAATTGAGAGTCAATTTGCAGAGGAATGATAAGGGTTTCACTAGGTTGTTGTGAAGGCTTGGGATCAGTGGTGGTTTTCCGACTCCTCAATGTAACTACATGTGCAGTCAGATTATTATTCGGAGGAGGTGGGGGGACCTGTTGTTGTGAAAACCTGGATGGTTGCTGAGGTGTAGGATTGATGGGAGGTTGATTATAGTGGTTTTGATTTCTACCCTGATAATGCTTCCATTGATTATTAGGGTTGCGCATGGGTTGAGATGGTAAATGTCCTGTAGGTCTTGGAGTAACCTCAATCTGATTATTCAAATTTGTAATAGCACGGGTCACTTCCGTCATTTTGTTTTGCATTTCTTGCAGGGTTTTCATCATCTGTACATTGATGTCTTCTTGAAACGGCCCAAATTGATAAAAATTCTGATTTGACCCATACCCTCCAAATTGATTTGGTTTTTGGGGAGGAATTGGGTTGTTCCAGGAGTGGTTCGAGTAGTTCTTCTAATTGGAGGAATTTCTAAATTGCTCCTGGATGGTAGAAATATTTTTAATGGGGTTGGGATTGGATATGTGTAATTCCCCAGTGAACCATAGAAAGCCTCAGAATATTGATTATAATCAGCAGGGGTAGTGTTTACATTGTGTAAATTTTCTCTCCGTGGAATGTTAGGTGGGGTTAGATGTGGAACTTGTGGAGCTTGGATGGGTATGGCAAGTCTTTCCTCAAATTTCTTTTGATTTATTTGCATCTGTTCGAGTCGTTGGGCAATCATTTGAAGATTGTTTTGGGTGAAGGGAATGGATTGAGTGCCTATTTCATGAACACCGAACTGTGGGTTTGAAGCCAAAGGTGTTCATGGATACCTGATTAAAGGAGTTTTCACTCATTTCCTCAAATAAATCATAGGCACTTTCAGCGTCTTTATTTAAGAAGATGCCACCACACGAGGCATCGACGAAACGTCGAATTTGATTTTCTAATCCATGGTAGAAGATCTGCACAAGCTACCATAAGGGATCTCGTAGTGCGGGCAACTTCTTAAGAGATCTTGGAATCGTTCCCAATAACCATAAAGAGTTTCGCTATATTTTTGTTGAAAGGTCGTAATAGATCTTCGTAGGGAATTAGTACGACCTATGGGGAAGAACTTCCTGAGGAAAGCACTTTTGAGTTGAGGCCAACTGTTAATAGGTCTGCCAATGTTTCTGAACCAATAAGCAGCCTTATCTTTGAGAGATAATGGGAATAATTGCATCAGCCAAAGATCTTCTTGCACATTGCGAGAATGAGTTATTTGTGTAAGGAGAGTCAGTTCTTCAAGGTGGCTGAACAGGTCTTCCCTAGGAAGGCCATGGAAGTGCTTAATCAGGTTCAGAACTGCTGGTTTGATCTCGAAGTCCCCTTCTGGGATTACCACCCTTAGTCTGTCCTCATAGTAAGAAGGATCATAGAAATCTTTTAAAGGAACGACATGCTGCTGATGGGGTGGTGGGTTTTGCCTTTGGTTGGCTAGGTTTGTTATATTCCTAGTCAGCAGTTGTTGATTAGCTTATAATTGAGCAATTTGCTCAGCTATCATAGAATAAGGATTAGGCAAAGGGGCCCGTTGTTGTGGTTGTGGCATCACAGTATTAGGAAGCTCCAAGTTTGGAAAGGTGGGGGGGTTAGTTTGTGTGTTTTTGGTGGAAGGTTTAGAAGTGGGATTAGAGGTGGATGTGGATGGGTTAGTGGACCTATTTTATTGGTTTTCTATTTTTTATGTGAATGCGAAGAAGAATGTAGAAAAAGTGATCTTTTGGTGAGGGGGTGATAACACTATATTTTGGGGTAATAATTCTGTCAATTAGGGTTTATTTTAAGGGTAACATGCACAAATAATACATCATAAATGGGCATGGGAGAATGACATGCATCGCATATTGAGATTACTTATTAACCAGTATTAATGGCCATTTCTATAAGTTCATGTCAAAATAGACCTCAAATGATCAATCAGATCGCATGGATGGATTCAGAACGACGAACGGAGTCCAACAGACTCAAAATTGACTAAATCCGACATCCGGAGCTCTCGAAACTTGCCCGAGAAGTTCTGACCGTTGATCGGATGATCAACGGTCCATAGCACGCCACGCGGCACTCCCTCGAATGCAGATGCCAGGTGCGCATGATGACGTGCGTGATCCATGCCAGCGCTCCACGCGAAAGCTCAGCCGTCCGATCTTTGATCGGACGGCTTACAACGCACGCACATGGATCGTGCGTGTAAAAGAACGGGCGCGCGCATGAGACCAGCAGGTAGAAGGCTACACCGATGCTTTTAGCATGGATTTAGCGATGTCCCGGACGTCGCTAAAGCCCATACTTAAATTAGAAACCCCTTCTTCCTATATAAACCCCTTCCAATCACCCATGTAAAGCATTGAATACCCTTAGCAAGTGTTGTATCTCTCTCCTACCTTTCCTTAGCATCTCTTGTAATCAACGGAGTCGATGAGCCACTGATGGAGCCTTCTTCCACCGCTGTGGCCGCCTCGCCATCTCCCCCCTCTCTCTCTCTCCCCTTACTCTAGCTTTACCTTCCTTTTGTTTAATCATTTAGTTATTGTTGTATTTGTAAAACTTAAAGTTGCATGATTAAATGGCAATGTTCCTTCTCTAGCTATTGTCTCTCTTTTTCATGAGTTTTCCTTAACCTTGTATTGCCTGAATGTTGCGATAAAAAGAATTCTAACCCTACTCTCTCTCCCTCTTTTCTCCTACGTTTTCCCGCAAGCAAAAACTTGTCATTTCCGTGACACTAAGTGACAAGAAAAATCCAATTTTCATGCCTCCCTAAGTTCGACACTTGGATTTACAACCATTTCTTCATTTAAAATCGACGTTGCGAATGCAAACTACAACGATCCTTTTAAACAAACGCGTTCGTAGCATGTCAGTTTTTGGCGCCGTTGCCGGGGAGGCAACGGATTTATTTTGTCACTTCCATTTTTGCATCCATGCTCACATCATCTAACGCATTTTCTCCTTCTACTTGATGGTTGCAGGAACTCAGCGCTTGGACGGAGAAGTAGCACAACTCGTGACGGTGGAGATGAAGTGCAACAAGGACTGATTGTGAGTAGTTCTTTACCCGTGGTTGTTTGCTTACCTAAAAAAAAATCTAAAAAAATTTTAAAATAAAAAAAATTGGCGCGGTGAATGATTGCCTGATCCACATCCTCAATGCATCACCCAACAAAAAAAAATATACACTCTAACATTCTTAATGACATAATCTTTTTGGAGTGTTTTTCTTTCTTTTTTAGTGGTGTTTGCGAAGCTACCATGAATTGACATGGGCCGCACCACTCACCCCTAAAATCAACTCATCTGGTAGAAATTGCATGAACACTAGGATGAGCACCTTAGGGTTTTAGAGACTCTTCACATTAAAGGAAATCTACTCTCACCAATTGTGTGCAAAACTTAGCGTGCCCACTTGAAACTTGTCTAAAAACATTAAGACACGTCAACCCTAAAAGACACAAAAGTAAGGACAAACATTAAAAGATACCACATCTTAAAATCCTTGCTTGAAAATCATGTTTTGATAGGAGCACACACACTAGAATTGGAGAACTAAGAGGCACCACCCCAATCAACACCTTAACACATAACCCAAGCACAAGCACTGTCCTAGCCCCATTAAAATAGAGTAGACGTGCCTTAGGCAGGACTGGGTTAAGTCTCAAGAGGCATGGTTTTGTTCCCTGGGCACTTGGCTTTCATTCCCTTGGTAGAATCTAGTGACTAGGCTGCGGGGAAGTGTCAAACGACCACGGTTGTGGGGTCTACGGAACCGGCGGCGCAAGCCAAAGGAAGAACCTTCCCTACAATCCCCTTGTAATCAACCTGGCCAGATTAGCTTTGGGAAGGGTAGTCCCGTGCTTATGGACTTGATCGCTTCTTTCGAGATTTCTAGGTCCCTTAAGGAATACACTATAAGGACTAGGCTTGCTTGCTTGGTTGTGCACACACACTTCTCGCATATGTCGCTCTCTGCATCCCCTCCTGTTCTTCTCTAGTGTATGCACGGGAGACGATCACTTCATCCCGAATTGTTTGTTTTGGAACGTGGATCCAGGAGACTTGATCTTGCTAGAGACATGGTTGAACGTAGAGTAGATGAGGTTGAGGACCAACCCCCACCAAACATGATGGCCATCATCCAGGCCCAGATCAACACAAACCACCAGCTTCAGCAGCAACAGATCCACACTATCATGCAAGCCATACATCGGTTGCAGAACCCACAGGGGCAACCACCACCACCTTTCCAGGACCCGTAAGGACAACCACCACTTGATCCACCACCATTTCAAGACCAACCTAGGCCCCTCTGCGACTTCTACAATCCTCTGGTGATTCTGATCGAACCACACCTTAGGATCCCCGAAGGGGGAGATGATTTTGAGTTGAAACCAAATGTCTTGAGCTTGATTCAGAGCCACTTCCATGGAAGCTCAAATTAGGACCCCTTCCAGCACCTAGAGGATCTTGACCGGATCTCCCGAACTGTAAAACCCAGGAACATTAGCCTAGACATTGTTTTGATTAAGATGTTCCCTTTCTCGCTGAGAGACAAAGCGTCTCACTGGCTTAAAACCCTAGGAAGACTCATCACCACTTGGGAAGAACTGAGGCATGCATTCTTAAAGAAATTCTTCCCCATAGGAAAAACCATTGCCCTCAGAAGAGCCATTACCACTTTTACACTCCAGGGTGGGGAACAGTTCCATGAGGCGTGGGAGAGATTTAATGAACTATTGAGGAAATGCCCACACCACGAAGTACCAAGGTGGTAATTGGCCCAGATCTTCTACCACGGTCTGGACAGCAACCTTCGGAACTTCATCGATGCCTCATGCAGGGGAAACTTCTTGAACAAAGATGAGGAAAGTGCATTTGAGCTCTTCGAGTCTATGAGCGAAAATTCATTCAATAATGCCTCCATGACCCAGTTTAGTCGATGCAGTCAACCTTGTGGTGGGATCTATGAGGTACAAGCAAATTCTGGAATGGTTGGCATGGATATCATTGCTAAGAAATTGGATTGAGTGGAATTGGAAGATAAAAAGATAGTTGAACTACTGAACCAGACCAGGAACCCGCTATCGACCCTCTCCCTAACAAAGGGAGCTCGCATGTTGACCTGGTCCAGCCACTAAGCCAGATGAACCTGGAACAACCCTTGACCACGTTCCAGGGAGGGACCTTTGCTCCCTCAACCCTTGATTACTCTTTTCCCTCCCCCTCGACATCTGCTATCTTTGAAGATGTACAGGCTATCCAAGGTTATTCCAAACCTGACCCTTTCTCCAACACTTACAATGTCGGTTAGCGTAATCACCCAAACTTTGCTTGGACAAACAAGAAATCGCCTCAATTTCAGAACCAGCCCAGGCCAAACCAACAGCCAAACCTGCCCCCTTATCAGCAAGGGCCACCAGTTAGACCCCCCTATAATCCGAATAGGGCGGTCCTTCCCCCACAAAACCAAATGGACACCCTGATAAAAATGATGGCTGAAATGAACCAAAAACACCAGGAGGAAATGGCTTTAGTGAAGGGACAGTTAAGCCAACTGTTGGACTGTAAACAACAAGGATCCATGCCTTCCTAACCACAACTGAACTCACAAAACATGATTAACAGAGGCCCAAATTCGCAAGGGTTCCAAGGCAATCCCGGGAGGCCCACATGGTCTAGCTAGCCCCATAAACACCCCCTGGGTTTGGTGCTTCTTCTTCCTCATCTTCTCAAGGATAAACCCATGGTCCCAATGACTTTGCAAATGCAGTAACCTTGAGAAGCAGCACCAAAACCCAGGATCCCAAATGGTCGACTCCTCTTGTGACTTCACTCCATAAAATGCCTAACTCTGAAGAAGCGCAAGAAAAACCCAAGGACCCAGAAATAGACCCTATTCACATTCAGACACCATATCCCGAGGCCTTAGAGACGATCAAGAAAAATAAAAGTGTTATGGAGACTGAGGACCTTTTGGAGATCTTTAAGCAGGTTCAGATTAATATTCTGCTCCTAGAAGCCGTCAAGCACATTCTGGCTTATGTCAAATTCCTAAAGGATGCCTGTACACCAAAGAGTAAGCCAAGACCTCAAGCACCTAGGAAGGTTGTGCCCTCAGAGCAAGCGAGTTCCGTGATATCAAGCAACCTTCCAATCACACAAACTGACCCAGGAGCACCCCTGATATCCTGCAATATCGGGGACATGACATTTGATAGAGCGCTCCTGGACTTAGGTGCTTCTATCAATCTGATTTCGATAACCCTGTACCACCAATTTGGATTCAGAGAGTTGACGCCCATACCTATGACCATCCAGTTGGCTAATAAATCTGTGAAGACCCCGAAGGGGGTTGTCGAGGACGTGATTGTTCGGGTCAAGGAATTCTATTTCTCGGTCGAATTCTTGGTGCTCAACATGGAAGTCCCTGAACAACTACAGAACACACCCATCATCCTAGGCAGACCTTTCTTAGCTATGGCTAAGGCAAACATTGATTGTGACATGACATGTATGGAAATCACCTTTGGAGACAAGAAGATGCAGTTGGATTTCTTCCGGGTGACCAAGTCTTTTGATTGCGACTGTATCGAGGAACATGATCCTGTGGAGCCTTTGGTCGAGGAATGCCTCACCCTTAGTTTTGTCTCAGACTACCCATCTTGTAACGACTGTTTTGACCAATCACCTTCTGTGCACACGGACCTTTGTAGGGTTGATTACCATCAACCAACACAATTCGAGGAGATTGATGTTGATCAACTCCTACCTTTCCCCTTTCCATCAAACATTGTTTCACCCACACCTGAACTAAAGCCGCTACTTAAGAATCTCAAGTATGTCTTCCTGGGACCTAACCAGACCTTCCCAGTAATTATCAATGGAAACCTAACCAAGGATCAGGAACTTAGATTGACAGCGACCCTATCAAAACATAGGGCTGCCATTGGCTGGACTATTTCAGACTTGAGAGGAATTAGCCCCACCTATTGTACCCACAAGATCTACCTAGAAGATGGGGTGCAACCCTCCCGTCAGATGCAGAGACGGTTAAACTCAAATATGCAGGAGGTCGTTAAGAAGGAAATTATCAAATGGCTTAATGTCGACATCATCTATCCAATCTCCAATAACCTCTGGGTGAGCCCCACTCAAGTGGTTCCGAAGAAAGTTGGGCTCACCATTATCAACAATGAGCATGGCGAATCCATCCCTACCCGCACTGCCACCGCATGGCGAGTGTGTATTGATTACAGGAGGCTCAATGAGGTGATCAAGAAAGATCATTTCCCCCTGCCATTCATCGACCATATTCTTGAGCGATTGGTAGGGCAGAAGTATTTTTGCTTTCTGGTTGGATATTCAGGATATAACCAAGTCACAATTGTTCCTGAAGATCAAGAGAAGACCACATTCACTTGCTCCTACGACACGTTTGTATTCCGTCGTATGCCGTTTAGGTTATGCAACGCACCTGCTACCTTTTAGCGTTGCATGCTAGCCATCTTTTCAGAAATAGTGGGTGAATACCTGGAGGTCTTTATGGATGATTTCTTAGTGTGTGGGCACTCATTCGATCACTGTTTGAGCAACTTGGAGAAAATCCTGAAATGATGTATTAAGGTTAATTTGGTGTTAGGTTGGGAAAAGAGCCATTTCATGGTTCAAGAAGGAATCGTCCTTTGTCACATCGTATCACATAGGGTCATTGAGGTGGATCGAGCTAGATTTGATTTCCAAACTTCCCCCACCTAAATCGGTTTGGCAAATCTGCTCGTTCCTTGGACATGTTGGCTTCTACCGAAGGTTCATCAAAGACTTCTCCAAACTCTCTAAACCCTTGATCGACCTTCTGGCCAATGATGCCTTTTTCCACATGACCTTTGATTGCAACCAGGCTTACCACACCCTCAGGGGCTTAGTCTCCACAGCACTCGTACTTTAGCCCCCAGACTGGTCCCAGGATTTTGAGATCATGTGTGATGCATCAGACTTTGGCATAGGTACAGTCCTGGGACAGAGACAAGACAAGAAACCCGTGGTGATCTACTACATGAGCAAGACGTTAGACGAGGCCCAACAAAATTATACGGTCACAAAGAAAGAACTGCTCGCCATAGTTTTTGGACTCGAAAAGTTCCGATCTTACCTTCTGGGATCCCACGTGACCATCTATACGGACCACTCAGCCATCCAGCATCTATTGGCTAAAAGGATGTGAAGCCCAGGTTCATCAGATGGATCTTGATCTTGCAGGAATTTGACCTGGAAATTCGCGACAAAGCCAGGTCAAAGAATGTGGTGGCCGATCACCTATCCAAACTCCACCCAGACCACATTGGGCCTTCCTTGCCTTTATCTGACACCTTTCCTGATGAGCAAATTTTGGCTGTGCAAGACAGGAAACTACCTTGGTATGCAGACTATGTCAACTACCTGGTTGTAGGACAAACCCCGCATAGTTGGTCCAGACAGCAATGGGATAAGTTCTTGGCTGAAGCCAAGCACTATTTCTGGGATGATCCCATGTTGTTTTGCCTCTGTGCCAACCAGATCATCAGGAGGTGTATCCCAGAGGACGAAGTTCAGAGTGTGCTATCCTTTTGTCACGACCAAGCTTGTGGTGGCCACTTCTCAGGAAAGAAAACGGCTGCAAAGGTTCTACAGTTCGGATTTTACTGGCCTTCCATATTTAAGGATGCACACAACTTTGCTAAGACTTGCTCTCGCCGGCAGACTTTGGGGACCATGACTAGAAAAGACATGATGCCCCTTCAGCCCATTCTGATCGTTGAGATCTTTGACATTTGGGGTATTGATTTTATGGGCCCCTTTCCACCATCCAACGATTTTGAGTACATCTTAGTCTCTGTAGACTATGTCTCCAAATGGATTGAAGTCGTCGCCACCTGCCGATGCGATCATAAGGCTGTCATGGACTTTGTTAAGCAAAACATCTTTTCTCGATTTGGAATACCAAAGTCCATGATCAGTGATGGTGGAAGTCATTTTATCCACACCCAATTCCGTGCCCTACTCGGAAAATATGGGGTTACCCATCGCATTGCCACCCCGTATCATCCGCAAACGAATGGGCAAACCGAGGTCTCAAATAGGTAGATCAAGAACATTTTACAGAAGACTGTGAGACCTGATAGGAAGGACTGGTCGGCACGACTAGATGATGCCCTGTGGGTATATCGGATCGCTTTCAAGACCTTGATAGGCATCTTGCCTTATTGCCTGGTCTTTGGCAAAGCTTGCCACCTCCCTGTTGAGTTGGAACACCGGGCTTACAGGGTCGTTAAGCAATGTAACATGGATTCCCAGTTAGCCAGTGCGCAGAGGATGCTCCAACTCTCTGAGCTCGAGGAGATTCATCGGGATGCTTTTGAGAATAGTCGGCTGTACAAGGAGAAAATGAAAGCTGTCCACGACCGACTCATTCATAGAAAGACCTTCGAGCCTAACCAGCAGGTCTGGCTTTTTGGCGCCTGACTAAAACTCTTTCCAGGGAAGCTTAGGTCCAAGTGGACAAGACCGTTTAGGGTAGTCAAGCCCTACTCCAATGGGACAGTTGAAATCGCAGATCCGAACACTGGGCATACTTTCACACTCAATGGTCAGAGATTGAAACACTTCCTCGCCCAGGTTCCCCCAAAGGAGGTTGTCGCCCTCATTGAGGGATGGCACGAAGCACCGCCCAGCTGGAGGCATTAAACTTAGCACTTCCTGGGAGGCAACCCAGAAGATTCAGGCTGATCAGGTATTTTACTTCACTTAGGTAATATCTTTCTAAACCCCTGTTGCATCCATGTATTTGTCAATGCGGACATTGTCCAACTTCAGCATGGGGGGGTGGTAATTTGCATGATTCTGAGCTCATATAATCAGTCTGAATAAAATAAAATAAAATTAAAAAAAATTTGAATTTAGGAAGAAAAAACTTAGGCATTAGGAACTTGTCAATAGTGGGAAATAATACGAAAAGAACCTGAACACTTAGACTTTTCAGGCCTTCAGGCTTAATCAGCCCTGGTGTCTGTTAAAATATTGATTTAGCTTCAAGTCCTTCCAATCTTAATTTATTCTAATCCACCAATAAAATAAGGTGATAAGTATATGACTTATCAACTCGCCCTCTAACTTAGAGGGACTTTTAGTCTAAGCATCTGCACACATTTTTGCATTGACTCACTCCTCGGAGATTCTGACAGAAATTGGGTAGCTAATGAACCTTCTAGGGTGGTATGGCTGGCTAGTTGTCATGGGTAACAACCCATTGGCCGGTTGTCCAGAGCCCAGCCACAGGACCATCTTCTTTTTATTGCCTCTAGGTAAATTTGAGATCAGGAAAGCCAACTACTAAAAAAAAAAAAGAGAAGAAAAAAAGAACAAAATAAGCCACACTTCACCGCACGAGTATGGCTGGCAAGTGATCGTGGGTAACAGCCCATTGGTCGGTTGTCTAGAACCCAGCTCATTAAATGCATAGAAAGACCCAAAACACTTAAGGAAGAAGTGGGGAAGTAGAGCAAGCTGGGGAGATATACACTGTAAAAATCCTTGTGTTGACCCCAAGTAGAATAAAAGTAGGGAGAAAGCTACCGATCGGATAGATACACCTTTAGGCAAAACACTTCCTTTCCTGGTCACCTAGGGGTGTAGAAACCCGAAGTCTATTTGAATTACCGTTGAGTGAGTCTATCACGATCTTCACACCAAGATGCTTAGCACTTAGAGTCTTTTCCGAGTTCTAGGTGGGTTAGGTAGTCGTAATAAGTTACCAACACACTCTCAACTCCAAAGATCTAAAATGAGGAAAGATGAAAAAGAAAAAAATATATATACATGCCTTAAAGCAAGGATTCGGGCGATTCATATTTTCGCAGACACTCGGGCACTGTTTAATCTCTATAGATTAGGATCTTAGTATATTTCCTCCTATTGACAAGTAACAAAATGTTTAAGTAATCACTTCATGAATTCTGACTGAGAATAATCGCTAGAATGAACCATGCTAGGGACTAGTAAGGAGTAAGCATGGGGGTATGATAACACTATATTTTGGGATAATAATTTTGTCAATTGGGGTTTATCTTAAGGGTAACAAGTACAAATAACATATCATAAATGGGTTTGGGAGAAGGACATGCATCGCACATTGAGATTGCTTATTAAACAGTATTAATGACCATTTCTATAAGTTCAAGTGAAAACAGGCCTCAAATGAGTAATCGGACAACACAGATGGATTCAGAACGACGAATGGTGTCCAACGGACTCAAAATCAATCAAATCTGACATCCGAAGCTCCCACAACTTGCCCGAGAAGTTCTGATCGTTGATCAGATGATCAGCGGTCCACAGCACGCCACGTGACACTCCCTCGAATGCAGATGCTAGGTGCGCGTGATGACGCGCACGATCTGCGCCAGTGCTCCACTCGAAAGCTTAGCCGTCCGATCTTCGATCGGATGGCCTACAACGCGTGCATACGGATTGTGCGTGAAGAAGAATGGGTGTGCACATGAGACCAGTGGACAGGGGGCTACACTGACTCTTTTAGCATGGATTTAGCGATGTCCCGGACGTCACTAAATCCCATACTTAAATTAGAAACCCATTCTTCCTATATAAATCCCTTCCAACCACCCATGTAAAGCATTGAATACCCTTAGTAAGTGCTGTATCTCCCTCCTAGCTTCCCTTAGCATCTCTTGTAATCAACGGAGTCGACAAGCCACCGACGGAGACTTCTTCCATCGTCGTGGCCGCCTCGCCATCTCCCCTCTCTCTCTCTCTTTCTCTCCCTTTACTCTAGTTTTACCTTCCTTTTGTTTAAGCATTTAGCTATTGTTGTATTTGTAAAACTTAAAGTTGCATGATTAAATGGCAATGTTCCTTCTCTAGCTATTGTCTCTTTTTCATGAGTTTTCCTTAACCTTGTATTGCCTGAATGTTACGATAAAAAGAATTCTAACCCTACTCTCTCTCCCTCTTTTCTCCCACATTTTCCCGCAAGCAAAAACTTGTCATTTCCGTGACACTAAGTGACAAGAAAAATATGATTTTCACGCCTCCCTGAGTTCGACACTCGGACTCATGTCCATTTCTTCATTTAAAATCGACGTTGCGAATGAAAACTACAACGATCCTTTTAAACAAACGTGTTCATAGCATGTCTGGGGGGTGAAATCAAATGGTCCCTCAAAGTGCGGAGTTTGAGACCATCGCTCGTGCATAAAATGGAAGAATGGGATAAGAGGAGAGAGAGAGATGAGAGAAAGTGTGCAAATCAAACAACCAGGCCTATCTAATCCTACAGTTGACTCCTTAATGCAACCTAAGACTTGGGAACCCAATAAATAAGAAATTAATAAGAGAACCTAATTCCTTATGAGTACCCAACTAGACTAATGAGGTGGATTAGGGCAAAGCATTTCCTGGGGAAATCACCAAGGGCTTGTGTAAACCTGTACCTGTCGTTTGACTTCACTCTAAGTCTATCACTGCGTATTTCAAAAGGAATTAGGAGCGCTTAATAACTCTTAGAAATTGGATATCAAGCTTAAGTTTTTTTGAAGTGCTTAAGTGATCAAATGACTACTTGTTTAATTTAGGCTTGGGTGTTTAATTATGCATAGGAATGTGGAGGGCGTTGATTGGGGTATTACCCTGTTATTTCAATTTTTTTAGTGTGTGCAAGAATTGGAAAGAGTGATTCCAATAAAAATCAAGTTGTCACCCAAGAATTTTTCGTTTTCTGCTTTTAAGATTTTATTTAGCTTAATGTCTTTTAGGGTTTTCTTTTTAAGTTTTCAACCAAGTTTAAGATCCACAAATAAAAAGAAATCAAGTTGTATTGGTGAATGTAGATTTCCTTTTAAGATGTGGGTCTCTAAAAATGAAAAGACACCCTAATTGAATTGATCCATAGGTAGAAATGTTACTACCAATGAATTGATTTAGGCTTTTTATTTTTAAGTAGTGGTCCAAACAAAGCAAGCAACACCACTACTGGAAGGAAAATCAAACAAGGGTTCTACAAAATATTTTTTTATGATTTTAGGAGTTTGTAGATATTTTTTTAAGATTTTTATTTGTGCCAGTGTCAAAGTCCAAAAATGATACTCGAGAGTATTTTGGACTTTCCAGTACCACCACCGACCACCAAATTTTTTTTTGATTTTATATGATGTGTAGAATTTCACAAGAATTCCAGAAAAATAAATTTCATAAAAATTGGACAAGTATAAAAATTCCTAAAATTCTCAGACAGTAGCAAAATAGCGAAATCAGAGGAGATGACCCCCCTATGGTCCATGAAGTTTTCAAAATTATCTACAACTCCAAGTGCTCTGAAATTTGGAACAAATGTTCTTGATGTGATTTGGAACCTTTGGGTGAAATTTCAAGATTTTAGGAGGCCTCTGGTGTTGGGAATTGATTTTAGAATTCCGGATAGAAGTTTGGACCCAAAATCAGAACACCAACACTTAAGGTAGAGTGGTGTTAAATGATTCAAACAACCAAACAATTAATTTTAAAGGTCACCACTCTACCCAATTTTAATGTTTATGATCCTGAAAGCATGATTTAATATCTTTTTGGTAGTTTTTAAAGATTAATGTGACGAAGAAAAAGGAACCAACCTGAAATCCTAGGGAAGAAAAAGGACTTTAAGTTCTCGCTTCCAAAATCCCACCTTCTTACTGCAATGCCTGCACACACAAAAGAAAAGAAAAAGAAGGGGATGAGATCCACTTATCAAGCAAGATAATCAATTAATGCAAAGCCGTGACCCCCCGGCAACGGCACTAAACAGTGATGCGAAGAATGTGTGATTTGTTAAAACTAGGGTTTAAGTTGTTGCAACACCCAATTTTGCAATCGCTTTTAAAATTTGTAAAACCTAGATAGTGGGGTATCTAGGGTTGTCCAAGGAGGCAAGTTTATAGTTTAAAAACTCTTGGTTGAAAAATGGGAAATCAACTTTCTTTTTAGGTTTTTAAATATAAGATTTTTTTTATGTTTTGAAATAATGGCAAATATGCAATTGAGAGTGGAAAAATGATTACACCTAGATTGCTAATGCAAATAATATAGTGACAAGATAGTCTTCTCTCTAAACTCACCCTAGGCACATGGAGGCCTAGTGTAATTAGAGAGAAGGTGATAAGTGCTAGAACAACAAAAAGATGCAACACAAATGAAAAGAAGGCAACTTTAATTAAGGAGAAAATTGTTTACAAAAGGGAAGGTAGAGGAATGCTTCTACTCTAACAAATGAAAATAAAAGAAAGCAAAAGTCTTCCTGTGATGATGTTGGTGAAGAGGAGAGAGAGGCTTCTTGATCCAACCTCAGCTACTCCTGGGCTTGAAAAGAAGTTCTCCTTCTTCTCCTTCCTTGAATAGCTCCTCCAAAATGGTGTCTTCCTTGGCAAGCCCTAGGGGGCATGCCTTTGCTCCTCCAAAGGTGGGTGATCCCCACCCACAAGACCTCCTCCTAGGGTAGGTGTGTACCCTAGGTCTTCTCCTCTGCCTGGCTAATTACGCAGCAATCATAAACCCTAATTCGCCTAAATTAAGGTAGAACCTAGCTTAACATAGATCGTACTTTGCATCTTAGATGATTTATATGTTCTATACATAATATTGTGATATTCGAGAGGTATTATTAATTACAGGTAATCTAGGGTTGCGGATGATTGATCTAAGCTTATTGATCTATTTGGAATAACAACGAGAGTCCAATGCTTCCAAGAGCGCATCAATCAGACTCCCATAGCACCCTAGGGAGTTCACAGAAGAAGCAGGAGCCAAGGGGAAATTGAAGAATATCCAGACCTCAGATGAAAAATCCAATCATGCAAGTGGATCCGGATCAACATTCGCAGTCCAATAGTGCATAAATCAACTTAATCGGAGGCCTACGTCATTAGAAACAAGAAGAAGATGGATGGCCACGATGGTGCCATCACAACCCCCCTCACCACGCCTCAATTTGGAAGGAGAACCATGGGCCGTTGGATCGTCATCCAAAGGCCGCGATTGTAGCCATGTGCCCGCCCTCAGCCGCATCATTAGATGAGACGAGATCTTGATCGTTGGATTCCCATCCAACTGCTGAGAGCGCGTGCTAACAAAATGTAAACGCAACCAATGCGTAGGAGTAGCATAGTGGTTAGCGCTCTCTCCACAAGATGAGGGGCACACGTTCGAGCGGTGCCATGCATGAAATCAAGAGGGGCACGCTCGCAGATGGAATTCGACCATCGAATCTCCATCGGTTGGCTTGGCAGCAGACGCGTGGCGGGCATGGAGGCATTGGATCAAAAACGCGTGCAGAAACACGCGAGGGCGTGCCTTAGGATTTAAAGGTGTGATCGAGCACGTGTTTAAGCCGTCCAATCTCACGATCGAACGAGTAAGGTTTGGGCACTTAGAAGAGGCAAGCAGCGAAGGAGAGGAAGCAAAGGGCGAGCACAGGCAAGCGGGAGTCATGCAATCTTCATCCGAGGGTGCATAGGCTGCCATGTGGCAGCACCAGATTCAATCGAGGATAAAAGAAGGATTTGGAAGGCTTAATCAGGGTCGTTGATCTCCTGATCAACGGATCTGATTAATCCAAGGCATTTGCATGGATTTAAGGGGCCAAATGCTTTCTTTGCCCTCCACTAAAGCTACAAAAAGAGGCCAAAGGGCCCCCCTTTGAAGGCACTTCTCATATTTTCTTCTTCTTCCTCCTTCTTCAACCTTTCTCTCTTCTTCTTCCTGTCTTCTCTGCATCCGTCTCTGCACCTCCATCTGAAGCATTCGTTGGGCCACCCTGACGGATTGTTGCTACTCTTCCCAACCTCTCCAAAAGGCCACCATGAACTACCCGTGGTGCCCTCGTTCTGTTAGATTAGTAGTAGTTTACTTTCATGTTTTCATTCTATCAAATTCAATCTCTTTGTAATGTGAATATTGTAATTGATTGTTTGTATTATTTAGTAATCATATTAAGAACAAGCGTATGAAATCAAAAGTGCTTTATACCTCCCTGTGATCGACCATCACTCACCAAGTTCCGTTAATTTATTTGCTCGAGACGTATTTGACGCTGTACTACAAAGTGTTAATTTTCTACGCGATCTATGCCACGAATAAATTAGCATCGTTGCCAGGGAGGCAAGGAGACTTTGATTTTATCTCTAATATAGTATTTTTTGTGTAGGAACAACGACACAAAGCGGCGAACAAGGAAAAGCGGGCGCTGTGAAAATCAGGTGCACACATTTCTATTAGAAATTCGGCTAGAAAGTAAGTGTCATCTTTAAAATTCAATAACCGTGTTTCTAATGCTCAAAAAATTTTGAAATTTGGACTGGAACTAGATCTTCAAATTATCTTTCCGACACCACCTTTCCCAAAAAGAAAGTTATTCTGTGGAATTTTTAAAAATTCATGGAGGACATACTGGTCAGATTAATTGAAAATAGAACTGTTATGAACTTTAGAAATCAATTCTGACTAACATAAAAATTATATTTATTCAAAATTTGTGGGGTGTGAAAGATAATCAAATTAGCTTTATATCATATTTTTCTAAAATTTTTAGAGCATACTTGATATGGTTTCCAACAGAAAAACCAAAACGGGGTCTAAATCCTAGATTTGACCCTTGGTTAGCTAAAAATTCATAACTAATTGTTGGAAATAGAAAAAAATTTAGAAAAATACTCTCTGAAAAGCTTATTAAAAAGGAATCTTTTTGCCAAGTTTCAAATCATTTGGATTCCATCTTTCCTTAGAGTATACTTTTGAATTGTGGTCTTCAATTTGAAAAAGAACTTTGAAGTGTATGAGCCAATAGGACCATATAAACTAACTTGGACTCTGACGAGCCCAAAAGTTAGTCGATGAGGCGAGTCACCTTGTGGACCACCCACCATCTACTACATTGGAGAAAAAAGGTTAAGAAAATACATCAAATAACCTGCATTTGGCTTGAAACTACTAGGTAGTTCCAACCTCTCTTGCAAAACCTAGTGACTATGCCTGCGGGGTAGTGTCAAATGACCACGGCTATGGGGTAATGAAACCAGAGGTGAAAGCAAAAGGAAAAACCTTCCTCGTAGTCCCCTCGTGACCAGACTGGCCAGGTTAGCCTAAGAGGCGGGATTCCTTACAGTTGGTCTTTCACCTAATTTTTAATAACACAAACTTAAATGAAAAATTTGATCATCTGCTCTAAAGGACCACTTTGATTAACAAGGCCTTAGCCTTGTTTTTCTTGAATGCACCAACCCTTTGAGTTGGTGTATGCAAGGAAGAAAGTCATTAAGACCTGAACTTGCAGGACCTTGGGAGCTAAACCCAAGGTGGCAAAGGCGATTTTCGCTCGACCTCTCTTCTCAACCTTCTTCCACCCAATCAGCTGTGATGGCTAATCCCGATCCTCAAATTTGTCAGAACCTTGAGAATCAGGACCCAATGGCTTGTCTGGAAGTCAGGGTCGAGGAAACGGAATAGAAATATGAGCAGAGCATCAACTGGATTTTCACAACACTCGACAGGATGTAGCATCCACCACATGGAGAACAACTACGGGACTTCTATGATTCGACGGCAACAATCATAGCACCTTAGGTCCGGATTCTTGCAGGCGGAGACGCATTCGAGTTAAAGCCAAATATCATAAGTCTGATTCAGACTCATTTCCATGGAAACTCGAATAAGGATCCCTTCTAGCACCTTGAAGACTTGAGTCGGATTGCAAAGTCAGTTCAACCTAGGAATATAGATATTGGAATTGTTCTCATGAAGCTTTTTCCTTTTTCTCTCATGGATAAAGCTACTTATTGGTTCAAGACTATCGGGAGGCAAATTGGAACTTGGGAGGAATTACGTCGTGAATTACTCCAAAAGTTCTTCTCGATCGATCGAACAAATGCTATGAGGCGTGTAATCATGACCTTCGCTCAAGGCCCTGGAGAGAAACTACATGATGTCTGGGACAGATTCCATGATCTTCTTAGGAAGTGCCCACACCATGATGTACCCAAATGGCACCTCACTCAAGTATTTTACCATGGGCTGGATGACACACATCGGTACCTAATCGATTCATCTAGTGGTGGGAATTTTCTTGCGAAGGACGAGAACAATGCATTTGAACTGTTCAAGTCCTTAGCAAACAACTCGATGAACGTCACCTCAATGAACCAGTTCCAGCGACTTGGACAGCAACGAGTTAATGTCCACGAAGCTTAAGCCAAGTCTGCCAGAGCCAACAGGGACATTATCACCAAAAAGTTGGATAAGGTGGATTTGCTCGGTAAGAAGCTAGATGAATTAATGCGAGCGAGATCCAGATCTTCTGGTAGCACCGCTCCATCTTACTCCTCTCAAGCATCTCGAGCCCCCTCTACTCATACATATCCATTTACTTGGGATGTTTTCTCTCCATCTTTGCGGGATCCTACATACCAGGAACCTGTGGATAATATGGATCTAGCACCGTACAATCAGGGTTACGCGCTATATGATAATTCAAGTGCATATTCTTTTGATGAATTTGCATCTGAGACATCTTCGCCTTATGAAGATGTCAATGCCTGTTTATTCAAAAGAGAAATCGGGATAGTAAATATCGCGTTGCAGTATAGTTGAAATCATCTTGTAAACGAATAAGAATTTTATTACTCGAATGCTAAGTCCGAGGTCGAACACATGGAGCAAATGGAATTTATTCACTAATCTCAATACATGTAAATTGAACACTTAAATCTACTCAAAATCTAATTCAAAATATAATGTAGGAGTTTATGAATACTAAAATGTAGCAATAAAAGAGAAATTGAGAAGAATTGGATAAAAAGTGTTTGATTCTTCTTCTCTTGGCTCTTTCTTCAGTTTTCCCTCTTTAGCTTCTCTTCTTCTCTGCCTTTCTTCTTTCTTCTTTTCCTTGGCTTTGGTCAATGGCTTCCTTCTTCTTTGTCTTATGTTCGTTCTTTCTCTTCTCCTTCTTGGCTTTCTTTCTTTCTTTGGCTTTGCTTTTCTTCTTGCCTTTTCCTTCCTTCTTATTTTTCTCTGCCCTTAGCTTCTTGTGCTTCCTTCTTCTTCCTTCTACTTTGGCTTTGGCTTTGCCGCACCTTCTCCTTCTCTACTATAGTGCCTTCTCCTTCCTTCTTTGGCTTAGCCGCACCTTCTCCTTCCTTCTTTGGCTTGGCCGTGCCTTCTCTGGCTTTCTTCCTTGGCTTTTGATTTCCTTCTTTCTCTTTCTTCTTCAGCTACGCCTTCTCCTTCCTTCTCCTTCTTCTCTGTGGCTGCACCCAAGGCTTCCTCCTCCATCTTCCTTCTTCCTTTCCTTGCACACAAGTGCAAAACCTACCCCTACCCTCCCCGCGTACGCTCTCTTTTTTCTCTCTTAGGTTCACTCTCCCAGAGCTAATCAGGTATTCGGGTCAGGTTACGTGCACCCGGGTCCAGGCGCATCGGCGTGGGTGGTGCGCGAGGAGTGCACGGTAAATGGGTCAGGCAAGCCAGGTCTGCGGAGGAGTGAGTGCAGACGAGGCGGGCATATGGGCGAGGGGACCTCACCCCATGATCGGAGGCGAATAGCCTCTGACAGAAAAATAATTTAAACCACACTCCATGCTCTAAACTTTCTGAGGAGGGACTAAAAGTCCCACCCGCTTCGCTTGCGCCCGCAGGAGGATACTTCGCTCAATTGCCATAGCTGTGAACCTCTCAAAGCCACTCACTGGCTGAATGTATGCGCGAGACAACTCTGCACCTCCTGGACCTGTATGCTTGGAGCGAGGTGAAAAGGGATTGTGGTGGAGCTCGGATAGGTTGTGTTAATATGATGATTTTATCGTTGAAATATCGAGCCTAACCATCTCTTTACAAAATTTTTTACCTGGCCTACTTGATTTTATCTTGGTCACGTTTAGGCCCAGGGTCAAACTCAGGGAAGTGGGATTAGAAGTGAATAAGTTTCTACGCCTATACAACGAATCTCTTCCATTCGCTTATTATGTTTTTGGTGTTTTTCTGTTTATGATTTTTTTCTGATAATTTTTGTCCTTGAGGTACACCCTCAAAATCAGGTTCTTGGCTTTGAGCCAAATTAGGGTTCCCAGAACTGGTCTTGCTATTCGCAAGACTGAGTACCTGCAAGTCAAAGATTATCTTTTCTCTTTTATGTATTTTTTTTATCTTTTTAATGGCAGGAAAGAGAAACAGAAATAAAGTAAATATAGTATATATATATGTATATATTATATATGTATAAAGGGGTGGGGTGGAGGTGGAGATGGCATGTAGCACAGTGTCGAGTCGGTCGTCGTCTAGGAAGATGCAACCAACAGGACGAAGTGCTGCGTGGAGTGTAAGGTGGATTGGTGGAAGATGAGTGCGAACATGCTTTCTATACGCATGTATCGGGGAATATCAGCAACTGGTGCAGATATTCCCGCAATACAACGTATGGTAAGTGGTATGAAAAAATATATATATATATGCATGTATATATGTAAATATATATATTTATGTATATATATATATATGGTTATAATTATATAGGTATATGTGTACTTATATATGTATATATATATATATATATATACATATATATATATACATATATATATATATATACATATATATATATATACATATATATATATATATATATAGATATATATATATGTATATATAGATATATACATATATATATATATACATATATATATACATACATATATATATATATATATAGTAATATATGTATATAGATATATGTAGATAGATATGTATATATAGTTATAGATATATATTTATATATGTATGTATATTTGTATATATATATATGTATAAGTATATGTGTATATATATGTATATATATATATATATATGTATCTATACTTATACTTAGTTATATAGGTAATAATAAATATATAGATATATACATACATACATACATATATATATATATATATATATATATATATATATATGTATGTATGTATGTATACTAATACTTAGGTATATAGGTACTACTATATGTATAGATATAAGTATATATATATATAAGTATATATTAGTGTATAAGTGAGTGGGTGTGTGTACGAATGTGTGTGTGTCTATGTGTATGTGTGAGGTGAGTGTTTGTGAGAGAAAGAGAGAGAGAGAGAGCACTGCTGGAGTGAAGAGGTGTGTGTTAAGCCGTCTGGAGCAGCGGGCGACGTCTGGTGTTTCACGCTCACGCGCAGGCACGTAGGCGCGTGAGGGTGCGTGCATGCAGGAGGGAGCGGGCGTGGGAGGAACCGCAGTGCACTGCGCTGCGCGGAGAGGCGAGCACTGAAGAGGGCGGGCGTACGCGGGTGAAGGGAGCGGGCGCACGCAGACACTAAAGCGGGCGGGTGTACGCGGGAGAAGGGAGACGCAAACGCAAGAGAGGTCATGTTCTCTTCATGGTGCTTTGACATTTCCGTCATCATTCACATCAATTTGTCAGGAGGACTTGGTGCGTGTTCGGTTTGCGGTACGCAAGGGCCTGATGGCGGATTCACCATAGGATTAGACTAGGCCCTCGGGATGACGGGTGCGGACGGTCGCATTGGTCCACCCGTGGGGTTTTGGCTCTGGGGGTTGTTGGACCATTCGAAGTTCGGATGATTTTGCCACCCTGGGTTATAAGTGGCAGAGAACGGGTTGTTCCCCAGGGCGGGTGCATCTTCTATGCCAGAAGACGTGTCCGCATGTAAATACGCATTCGAGCACATGGAGGCTTGGTCCTCCATATCAAAATACTGGCATGCAGAGACCAGATCCACAAGGCTTACCAAGTCACTCGGTGCGACACTCGGTAAGGAAGGTCTTACGAGGTTTCTCGGGATAAGCCTGGTGTTGGAAGAATTGGGATTGTGACGAAGTGGTGAGGTGGGGGTGTTTGCCATAGATCAGGCAGGGTTGGCCAGAAGCTCGTCCAACTTCTTGTGCACGACGGAGACTTCATCCAATTTCTGTGCGATAAGGCTGAGATCTGTGGATGAATGGGAGGGTCCCGTGTCAATTTCGTGGACATTACGGGGCAGGCTGGTATGATTAAAGGCGACAATGGAGGCATTGTTCATTGAGTTTTCGCTCATATTTTCAAATAATTCGAATGCTCCATTCTCATCTTTATTCATAAAATTCCCTCCGTAGGAAGTGTCTGCAATCTGCTTTAAAGTCTCATTTAGCCCATAGTAGAAATTCTGGGCTATATGCCACTTAGGTAGACCGTGGTGCGGATACTTCTTGAGGAGGTCATTATATCTCTCCCATGCCTCATGAAACTATTTGCCGTTTTGTTGCGTAAATGAAGTGATAGCACGGCGAAGTGCATTGGTTCGCCCGATTGGGAAGAACTTCTTGAGAAATGCTGTTCGCATCTCTTCCCAAGAGTGGATGGTTCTCCTAAGGGTGTGTAACCACTGCGACGCTTTATCCCGCAATGAAAATGGGAACATTTTCATTAGGACTATAGGTAACCCGACATTTCTTGGTTTAATAGTTTCAGCCAATCGGGTTAAGTCTTCCAAGTGGAGAAAAGGATCTTCACTTGCAAGACCATGGAAGTCAAAATTTATTAGGCCAATTACGTTCGGTTTTAGTTCAAAGTCATCCCTGCCCATGGGGACCCGAATTTTTCCTATGGTCTCTGTAGCAGTGAGATTCTGATATGAGCTAAGAGACCTAGGCTCCTCCCATTCGGGAGGGTTCTGCATTTCCTCCAATGTTTCCCGAATGGCCTCAATTCGTTCATTACACATTTCCATTTAGGCTTGGAGGAAGGTTATGGGATCTAAGGCTCCACCACCTGGTGGGTTCTGAGGGCGGTTTCCTCCCTCAGGATTTGGGGGTGGGCGTGTAGCCATGTTTGTGGAGGAGGAGGACCATTTGGCTTCTTTTCTAAATTTATCAGGCAATTCAAACAGTTCAGGGTTTTGTGACCTCCTCCTAAACATGCACTACCGCAGGAAGAATTGGGGGGATAAGAAGGGACAAGAGATGAGAGAAATGACGCCGTAAAGGTACACTTGATTACAAATCAATACAGTCAAATTCCTAACCTCTACAGTGTGCCCTTAAACCTAAAGATCTAAGTTTCCTACTATCACAAACTACGGAACCGAATGCGAGCACCGCTGAACCACTGGGCCAGATTGAAAGGCCGTTTGCCTTAGTCTTAGACACCCGATAGCACGCGGGAACCCTCACCAGTACATAGGCGCTACACGCAGGTAGTTAGACCTCCAATCCTTAATAAGGGTCAAGTTGCTACCAATTTTGGTTAGAGGCTTAAGATCAAGTGCTTCTGGAATGTGAAGGGCGTTATTTACGGGTAATGCCCAAGTGATTGATTTTTAGAGTGTGTAAACCAAGCATGCAACGGGGAAATCTCCCTGAATTGAAGTTTTAATTGGTGAATGGTTTTTAGATTTCAGCCTTAAGTAGTATGGATTTTAGGATTTCTCTGAATTACCAATTCAACCAATCTTCGGGTTTTGAGAGAATACAAGTTTTCTTCTAAGCCTAACAAACCCTTCTTCAATGTCAATTGGTTAATGCATGCTAAAATGCAATGGGCTTCCCTAAATGGAGATTTCTATGTGCGGATGCATGAATTAGTTTTAGATTAGTGTGAAAGAGAGCCAATGCACTGCAATTCAAGTGCTCCCAATCACCAGAATGATTTCCACACACAAGGCTCAACTAAAAGATAAAGAAAATCAAATTGTTGGGGTTGAAGTATTCAGGATTGAATCTTAGGCACGTGAAAGGTCATGGTGGGGTTGGAATCAACTCAATTCCAAGTCTCCCCACCAAAAAGGTGATCCCGAATTGCAGATAAATGAGGCAAAGAGGGATGACAATCAATCTTTTTTTATTTTTGCCTCAAAGAATACTTCCTACGGTGAAAAATTCAAAAATCAAGATTCTTGGATCTTCACTATGCGAAGTTTAGCGGGAAATCCCGGGGCGGTGGGAGTAAAGGCAAACAATCAAACAAGTGAATTTTAATCCACTTGCCCTAAGAGATCCCAAGAAGTTTTTTTTTTTTAGTTTTTAGTTTATTTATTTATTTTTTTTTTATTAAGGTGACAAGTTGACCTAGGTTGCTAAGAAAGGAAGACCTACTTGTTCAGCAACGTGTGCGAAGCTCCAGTGCGGTGTCGGCGTCTTCACGCTCTCGTTCCCGCCTTGGATCTACCCATGGTTTCGGCTTCGTTTGCTTGCCTTCTCCTTGCAACAGGTTCACCTGCACAGCAACAAACAAAAACACCCGTGAAGAGAAGGGTGTGAGAAGAGAAAAATTAAAGGAATGGAGTAAAAACTTACTTGAATACATACTTCCCCGGCAACGGTGCCATGAAAAGGGATCATTGTGGAGCCCGGATAGGTTGTGTTAATACAGTGATTTTAGCGTTGAAATGTGTATAGTGGTTAACCTAAATCGAGCCTAACCATTCCTTTACAAAATTTTTTACCTGGCCTACTTGATTTTATCTTGGTCACTTTTAGGCGCAGGGTCGAACTCAGGGAAATGGGATTAGAAGTGAATGAGTTTCTACGCCTTTCCTACAACGAATCTCTTTCATTCTCTTATTATGTTTTTGGTGTTTTTCTGTTTAAGATTTTTTTTTGATAATTTTTGTCCTTGAGGTACACCCTCAAAATCAGGTTCTTGGCTTTGAGCCAAATTAGGGTTCCCAAAACTGGTCTTGCTATTCGCAAGACTGAGTACCTGCAAGTCAAAGATTATCTTTTCTCTTTTGTGTATTTTTTTATCTTTTTAATGGCAGGAAAGAGAAACAGAAATAAAGTAAATATAGTATATATATATGTATATATTATATATGTATAAAGGGGTGGGGGTGGAGGTGGAGATGGCATGTAGCACGGTGTCGAGTCGGTCGTCGTCTAGGAAGACGCAACCAACAGGACGAAGTACCGCGTGGAGTGTAAGGTGGATTGGTGGAAGATGAGTGTGAACATGCTTTCTATACGCATGTATCGGGGAATATCAGCAACTGGTGTAGATATTCCCGTGATACAACGTATGGTAAGTGATATGAAAAAATATATATATGTATGTATATATGTAAATATATATATATATATATATATATATATATTGTTATAAGTATATAGGTATATGTGTACTTATATATGTATACATATGTATATATATATAGGTATGTAAATATTTGTATAGATAGATATATGTATAGATATATATATATATATGTATATGTATTTATATATAACTATATAGATGTATATATATATATGTATATATATATATATAGTAATATATGTATATAGATATATGTAGATAGATATGTATATATATATATGTATATATATAGTTATAGATATATACGTATGTATATATATATATATGTATAAGTATATGTGCATATATATGTATATATATATATGTATCTATACTTATACTTAGTTATATAGGTAATAATATATATATATATATATATATATATATATATATATATATATATATATATATATATATATATATATATATATGTATTTATGTATGTATACTAATACTTAGGTATATAGGTACTACTATATGTATAGATATAAGTATATATATATATGTATATATATATATAAGTATATATTAGTGTATAAGAGAGTGGGTGTGTGTATGAGAGTGTGTGTGTGTGTGTATGTGTGAGGTGAGTGTCTGAGAGAGAGAGAGAGAGAGAGCGCTGCTGGAGTGAAGAGGTGTGTGTTAAGTTGTCTGGAGCAGCAGGCGACGTCTGGTGTTTCACGCGCACGCGCAGGCGTGTAGGCGCGCAAGGGCACGCGCATGCAGGAGGGAGCGGGCGTGGGAGGAACCGCAGTGCACTGCGCTGTGCGGTGAGGCGGGCGTTGAAGCAGGCGGGCGTATGCGGGCGAAGGGAGATGCGGGTGCAGGAGCTGGAGTGGGTGCAGGGAGAGACGCGGGCGCGGGCTGGGGCCAGTAGCGGCTCGCCGGGTGATAGGATAAGTGAGAAACTTACCGATCACCGCACTGTAGCCACAGTGTTCCTCTGACTGGCGTGAACAGTGGCTACAGTGTCTCTCGGCTCGCGTGACCAGTTTCCAGCGGTTTCGTGAGTGCAAGCAGTGTGGAGCGGTTGGTGTGCACGCGGAGAAGCTGCGTTAGTAGCTGGCTTACGCGTGGCGCTTTGCGATAGGGTGCGCGGAGAGGGGTGAGGGTGGCTTGCAGGCGTGCTGGAGGCGAGAGCGGCCTGCAGGCGCGCGCTGGAGGGCTATGCTGCTGCTACCACCTTGCTGCTGTTGCCGCGGAGCTTCAGACCGTGAAGCCTGCGGCAATGGTGGAAGTGGTTAAACGTCGAGAAAGAGAGAGAAGACCACCACGCCCACCAGCTCTTTGATGAGCTGGGCGGTGGTGGGACTCACAGTGGTGGTTGTGCACCACTATCAGCTACTCCTGCCCGCAGAGTGGCTCCTCAGAAGGAGAGGCTGCGTATGGAGAGGAGAGGGGAGGAGACGGCCTGGAAGGAGGAAGCTGCTGTGTGTTTTTATTCGTGGACCAGGCTCTCTCTGCAAAGAAGCTAGCCGTGCCTTTTTAAAGAGGAAAGAGCATGCACAGCCATGCCCTGGCTGTGCATGCGACTGTAGGGAGAGCTTGTGCATGCGGCTGCAGGGCAAGCTTGCAGAGCATGGGCGAAGAAGGCCAGCCATGCCATGCAGCCGCAGAGAAGAAAGTCAAATAGAAATAAAAATAAAGATGGAGATTTTGCAGGGCCACACTTGAAGAAAAATGTAAATTTCAAGGCCATTTATTTCACTCTCCTCCCCTATCAAATAAATGCATGCATGCGTGTATTTTTACAAATGCGACTATGCATACCTAATATGCACTGGTAATGCTAGGAAATAGCATAAGACGGCACAATTGTTGGTGTATTTTTGCTGTGCAATCACGAGGCAGCTTGGAGTGAAGGATGCAAGCTTCTTCGAGCTGGCACTAATGGCGGCGGAGGCTTGATCTTGCAATCAATCAATACTGCCTTACGGCCTCACTAAACCACACAGGAAGCTTCACCGTGACACGGCAAAGGTGTTGTGGTAGGTGGCTGGCTGCGGGGCGGACTAGGCATGCGTGCCTAGGTTGGTTTGTGACCGTGGTGATGCATGTGGTCAAGGGGAGCTTATGGAGGGTATGGAGATCGATGGAGATGGGGAAAGTGATCAGTGGATGGTGGCGGAGGTTCTGAGGGGTCTGGCAAGGTGGATGGGTGTGTGGAGGGGACGGAGACACCTTGCTGGTGGTCTGCCGGAGATGAGGAAGATGGTGGTGGTCTGCGGTGGTCGAGGGTCGAAAGTAGAAATAAAGAAGGGGGAAATGAAGAGAGGAGAGAGGGGAAGAGATCTAACCTACTTAAGGGACGAAGGGATAAGGAGAGCTACTGGTGCGTACCTGCCGCCGCCAGAGATGAAGGTTCCAGTGAAGAGGGAACGACGACGACGGAGGGGCTACAGGTGCGTATGCGGGTATGGCACGATGCAGACAACGGAGGCAGAGAAGACTCTGCCACTGGTATTGTGGCAGAGCGACGAGAAGAGGGAGGAGATGTTGCCGCAGCTCGCTGGATGCTTGGCCGGAGGAGAAGAGAATAAATTGGAGGTTGTTCTCCAGCCAAACTAAGCTGGAATTCAGCGGTTGGATCAGGGGTTTCTTTTATAGGCACAGGCAGAGGATCTTGTGCTTGGAAGGCAAGCTTTCAAGTGCAAGTTTCCTCGCCATAGTAGGATTGTGCGGGAGACCCAAATCTCTCGAGCATTTGCACGAGAGATTGGGTGACAATTAGGGTTTGTGATTGAGTTCACATGGTCGGGAATTGCTCAGAGAATCTCCCTTTCAAATATGAGAGGGGATCTCTGAGGAATCAGGGAGAAATCCTCCTCGAATCCTCGCCGGAGTAGGACTCCTCCGCTGTAATGGTAGAGGGACCTAATTGCAAAGAGTGGTGAGGAAGATAGGGGGGTCTTCGTAATGGTTTTCAAAAGCTAGGGGTCTAAATGTAATTAGGTGGACTGTTTTGCGAAGTAGGCCAAGGTGACCTCCCCTTTGATCCAAATTTTGGTACAAACCTAATTTGGACCTAAGGAATCCAATGGTGAAGTTGGATTTTAGGTTTGACCACGTTTGACTGGATATTTTGCACAAAAACCCAATCTACTGTAAATAATTAGCTAGGACACCTATTTAGGTCAAAATAGGTTCTAAAGGCCAAATTGAAGGTTCTAAACCCTAGAGGATATTTTTCCATGAATTTTATAGGGTTTATTGATTTTTATCCAGACCTAGACCTTGTTAAATTAAGTGGGTTTGTTTTAGGGTTAGAGGATGCCATTTAATTCTCAAATCTCATAATAATCATTTTCTGACTGAACCATCCCACTTCTCATCTTGTTAAGACCAATTGACCCATGTTTAACCCTTGAGAAATATTGTTGATGTACTGCAATGGTGAAATTACAGTTTTACCCTTTGTTTCTTATTTTCCTCTCAGAATAGTTATTCCTTGAATTAGGCCCTTCTCTAGGTTATGTAGGAGCTTTTGTTCTCTTTTCTAGGTTAAAATGAGCTAGTTAGGGCTCATGATGGTGTTCCCATCATACTCCCATGCCTAACTTTTGTTAGTTCCTTAGCAAAATTTCAAGATTTTAACTTCTGCTCTAGACCATGAGTTTCCTTCCATAATTTATGATAAGTGCTTTTCTTTTTCTTTTTGATTAGGTTAGAATGCCGACATTAGGACTAGAGGTACTCAAGTACCAACCAAGATCTGGACCTGACCAGCTCTAGCTTCGGTCCTCTGCGAAGGTTTTTAAGGTCCGCAGGAACTATCCTAAGGTTCGTTGGACTCCGCGGTTAAAGCACCCATTCTTGAGACATATTTTAGCCTTGGTTTAGTTTGCAGTGCATTTTTGTAAGAGAGAGACAGAGGATTTATTTGTTTGGAGAGTTTTCTCTCTCTTTTCCTTTTATTTCTAGCTTTGGATTGGCTTCTCAATAGGGTCTGTATCGGATTCCTTGTCCCCATCAATCCTTAAAGGTCCCTGGCAATCGATGCTTCCTGATAGCACCGCCCATGGCAACCCCCAGAACCTTAGCTTTTGAGATTTCGAGATAATCCTGCCCATGGCATTCTGTAGCCAAATCCAAACCCTAACAATCAACATTTCACGATAATGCCGTCCATGGTATTTGAACCAGCAGAATGCTTACGTGCCCCTGGTAGGATATGTGAATATCGTAGGAGACAACCACTGAGGAGACGATATATTGTTACGCATCTTCGAGGGAAATTTCTTGCCTCTTCGCGCCGGGAACTCGTCCAAATCAACTTGTGTTGATCGGCTGCTCCTAATCTAGGCAACTTTTTTCAGAACATTTAAACACTTTTGCGTGATTTTGATAGTTATGCGCACTGAACCAGACTGTGTATAGATTGGGGTGCTTAGGTTACCGAGTCCCGCAAACTGAAGGTTAGTTATTGAGGCCGAATACTCCCTAAGCCTTAGACCTAATACTTAAGCTTCGCATTTTCCCCAACCTCTTGAGGATTATCCAGATCTTAGCGGATACTTGAATTTTTAAGCCTAAAAGTCTAGCCCAAAAGGCCTAAGATCAGCACTCCTACTAATCTCTCTTTGTGTCTCATTAGCACTTTTTCCTTTATTTTTTTCCTTGATGTGGTCTAGAACTTCAGTTAATCCCTTAATTTCTTACTAATGACTATCTCTTTTTCTTTTTCATTTTGTGCTCCTTTTTATCATTTTTTCTCTTTTCCTCCTCATGTTTATGTGACTTCAAAATTTTCTCTCCCTTCCTTCAATTTTTTGTTCTTTTTCATAATCTTCTAATTTTTGGTATTTTTGGCATATGTAATTTTTTATGAGAATCCTTCTGACTTTTCTTAGTTTCTGTATGTTTGCACTTTACCACCCCCCCATGCCTAAGTTTTACAATGTCCTCATGGTAAACAAAGGGTGTGAACTAGTCTTAGGTCCAAGGACTTAGAACAGGATTTTATCGGTTGGGGGACTGGGTCAGGAAATGACTGATGCGGATGATTTCGAGCTCTGGTATGTGTACCAAAGGTGGGATCGACTGGTTTAAGGATGAACTCAAGGTGCTGTAGACGTGGAGTACAGACGGATAATCAGATGGATCTCGGATTTTTTTGGAATGACAGGTTGCCTCTCGTTAAGTGCTAAATTCAACGCCTTCAGCCGAGTGGGAAATGGTATGGATAGGGAGCGGTTAAATCAGCAGAGTTTTGTAGAACAAACACCTTGATTAAGAGACTGGTTGGTCCAACTAGGTGCTTGTTGAGATCAACAGGTTGATGATGCAGCCCAAACCCTATTAATCTGGTGGGTTGATAAATGTAGATTTAAAGATGTGGAACCCACCATATGCTCTGGAGCTTGGATGTATGTGGAAGTGTAAATTCTGATTTTGGCTGAGTCGGATCAGCTTGGTCAGAGTAGGGATCCGTGAAGTAATCACTGAATGATGCGGAAACCCTACAGGGGTGATCATAGAATGATGGAGCATGTTTTTCAGTCTGATCAATGTTTGATACCTGGTATATGTGTGGAGTTGAATTATCTGCAATCAGCTCAGTAAGAGGGGAATCAGAATAGAAATTGAGTCCGATTGTGGGTCACGGTTGAAAATGTGTTTGGATGGGTTTTGTATGTTCGGAAGAGGTGGCTTCAATGAGAATTGTGTATGAGGGCTCTTCTAGAAACGAGTGACAGGTGGTTTCATGTAGAGAGTCCTCATAGTAGCTTTCAAAGTCAAAAGTGAATGCCTGAAGAGTGTCTATAGGATGGTGGAAATTTGAATTGAGAAAAGATTCGAACTCTAGGTTGCAGTCACTCTCAGCATTTTCTTGTTTCGATTCCTGAGGATCGAAAAGAAATGATTCCATGTCACTGGAACCTAAACTTAAATCAGTGATCTCGGGAACCGGGGCCTCAGAGTCGGAGATGGAGAATTTATCATGTGAGCTGAGGTCGTAGATTGGCTTGTTGTATTTAGGAAGCAGAGTTTCTTCGAAGTCATGGTTAGATTCGAAATCGTCGGAGATATTGCAAAAATCAAATTCTGAATGAGATTCAAGATCAAAGGTTCCACCACAGAATAAATCATATGATGTAGATTTAGCAGCCTGACTGGGGTCTAGCCTATAGGTAAATTCTGAGCTCAAAAAGATGTTCTTATTTGGTCTAGGCTCAAGTTCTAGGCTTGTAGGAAAGACCCAATTGACACCCCACTCATCCAACTCGATTTCTGTATCATAAATTGGCGTGACTTCCAAAAAATTGATCTGATTCTCTGAGGATGTTGGAGAGGGATATTCATCAAAAAGAGGCCCAGAATCATACTCTTCATTGAAAATTTGATTTGTGTTATGCGGGGGCCTCGTAATCTTCCCAATATGTTTCTGATCCAGATTCTAGGCTTAGGATGTGGGTTGAGTCACTAGAA
The DNA here is from genome assembly GCA_037157565.1 of Thalassia testudinum. NCBI lineage: Eukaryota > Viridiplantae > Streptophyta > Magnoliopsida > Alismatales > Hydrocharitaceae > Thalassia > Thalassia testudinum. Next base: position 10,790,635 of record JAZHRO010000056.1, read on the forward strand.
TCTAGGTCCGAATAACCTTCGAGGGTCACCTTATCAGAATAAGGGGCGGGATTTACACCCTCGAGAGGTTCAGCTTTAATCTCATCATTGCAGGAGTTTCAGATTTCTATGCTTGGTGATCTAGGGTCTAGGGTTGGGTCAACATTGTGTTTTCCTACAATTGGAACTTCCTAACCTTCTTCATTATCAGGCACATTGTACTCCATCTGGGATGGGAATCGATAATGACTCTGTGCCTCAAACCCTAGATCTAGGAAATCGGATTGATCCTCAATACTACTCCAAGATGGTTCAGCATCTGTTTGGGGCATATACGGGTATTTCTGGATGATAATTTGTTTCAATAATCTCATCATCTCTTTCTATTTTTCAAGATCATCTTGGTATTGTTCCCAAAGTACAGGATTTGTTATGCATTGAAGGTATTCAAAGTTGTGTAATTTTTCTTTCTCAATGAATCCTGTTATGAGGATGTCTCGGGTTGATCTGTTTGTGGCTTCTGTTAATAAAACTTGGGCACAGTTTATGATGAAGGTTGTGGTTATTGGTACATTAACCTGAATGTCTTCTATTGGTGTTGAGGTTTTGTATTCAATTTCATAGAATTCAAGGGCTTCCTCAATCATCCTATCTCTCATGGATCTCTGTGATTCAGGTTTTTTGAATGGTAATCCTAAGTAACTCGGCTACTTATTTGGATCAAATGGTGGAATCAAGATGTAGAATCAGAATTTGGATCAAGATGTAGAATCAAGTTGTGAAGTGAATAGATCTGAATAGAGAGTCCCACTGAAATTTTATGTGTGTGCTCTAAAGAGAAGGGATGAGGGACTGGATGTGTTTTTGACCCAATCAAGGCACCCAAAGATGTTTTGATGACTGTGGAGGTTCGGGGCGGATGATACCCCTAGATCAAAAAGTCATCCACCTGAGAATTACCTAGGCAGCTAGAGAGGGAGAGTCCCGCAAAGACCCCTACACGATAGAGCGTCCCCACGGGTTACAGGGTTTCCCTCACCTGACCTCTCTTGTCACTAAGATTCCAGGTAGACCAGTATGGAGACCTTGACCTCTTAAGTCTACCACTTTTAAGATCAAAGGTGCTTAGGGTTTTCACTTGAACTTTAGATGTTTTGGTGTTGTGACCTAATTTGGAGGTTGGTTGACCCAAGGGGTTAACTTCACCTGACCTACCCTAAAGATGGCATAATGAAGGTCAAGACCTAGAAATTACCCTGATTTGACTCCTAGGTTATTAGGTCCAAGGTTTTTTAAGATTCAAGTGGTTTTAGAGTTTAACTTTTAGGGTTTATCTTGCTTAGATCTTTTCAATCAAGTTTGGGTAGAACACTGATGCAGGTGGGTTTGTTTCCTTTTAAGCAGGCACGTGTGAACTAGCACTCCAAAACCCTACTGTAGAAACCCTAATTTGGTCTATTTCTAATCCTCTTTGATTTTTTAGAAGTTCTCTTTGGACTTCAAAACAAGAAGTGTGTAGTTTGTGGAGATTCAGAAATTAAGCGTGATCTCTAATAGGCACAAGAACTTATGGGGTAGGATCTCTAAAAATCGCTTTGACTTCAGTAAGATTTGAAAATTTTCGCAAAATCAAGAAACTTTTGCCTTAAAGATGGTAATTATTATAGAAAGAAGGCAGTTGATTCCTAATTTAATTGCTTCCTTTTGTCTTTCCAGGATTAGGAGATGGATTTAGGGAAGAATAGAGAGTTTACCTGCCCTAGAGTGGTTGATTCACGTGGGAGATTTCCTTGTGAAATACCTTGCAAAATCACAGCAAAACAAAATAGGGCAAGTTAGTACTCAAATGTAATAAAAAATAATGTAGAGACTAGTGATAAATTGCGTGTTGCTCCCTGCAACGGCTCCAAAATGTTTGTTCAAAAGTGAAATCGGGTTTGTAAATATCGTGTTGCAGTATAGTTGAAATCGTCAAGTAAACAAATAAGAATTTTATTACTCGAATGTTAAGTCCGAGGTCGAACACATGGAGCAAATGGAATTTATTCACTAATCTCAATAAATGTAAATTGAACACTTAAATTTTCTCAAAATCTAATTCAAAATATAATGCAGGAGTTTGCGAATACTAAAATGTAGCAATAAAAGAGAAATTGAGAAGAATTGGATAAAAAGTGTTTGATTCTTCTTCTCTTGGCTCTTTCTTTAGTTTTCTCTCTTTAGCTTCTCTTCTTCTCTGCCTTTCTTCTTTCTTCTTTTCCTTGGCTTTGGTCAATGGCTTCCTTCTTCTTTCTCTTATGTTCCTTCTTTCTCTTCTCCTTCTTGGCTTTCTTTCTTTCTCTGGCTTTACTTTTCTTCTTGCCTTTTCCTTCTTATTTTTCTCTGCTCTTAGCTTCTTGTGCTTCCTTGTTCTTCCTTCTGCTTTGGCTTTGCCTTTACCACACCTTCTCCTTCCTTCTTTGGCTTGGCCACGCCTTCTCCTTCCTTCTTTGCTTTTGCCTTCTCTAGCTTTCTCCCTTGGCTTCTGATTTCCTTCTTTCTCTTTCTTCTTCAGCCGTGCCTTCTCCTTCCTTCTCCTTCTTCTCTGCGGCTGCACCCAAGGCTTCCTCCTCCTTCCTTCTTCCTTTCCCTGCACACAAGTGCAAAGCCTACCCCTACCCTCTCTCGCGTATGCTCTCTCTCTTTTCTCTCTTAGGTTCGCTCTCCCAGAGCCAATCGGGTATTTAGGTCGGGTTACGCGCACCCGTGTCCAGGCGCACCGGCGTGAGTGGTGCGCGAGGAGTGCACGGCAAACTGGTCAGGCAAGCCAGGTCTGTGGAGGAGTGAGCGCAGACGAGGCGGGCATATGGGCGAGGGGACCTCACCCCGTGATTGGAGGCAAATAGCCTCTGACACAAAAATAATTTAAAGCACACTCTGTGCTCTAAACTTTCTGAGGTGGGACTAAAAGTCCCTCCTGCTTCGCTTGCACCCGTAAGAGGATGCTTCGCTCAATTGCTGCAGCTGTGACACCTCTCAAAGCCACTCATTGGCTGAATGCATGCACGAGACAACTCCACGCCTCCTGGACCTGTATGCCTAGAGCGAGGCAGCCTGGAGCGAAGGATGCAAGCTTCTTCGAGCTGGCGCTAATGGCGGCGGAGGCTCGATCCTGCGTTCAATCAATACGGCCTTGCGGCCTCATTAAACCACATAGGAGGCTTCGCTGTGACATTTATCGAAGGTGCTGTAGTAGGTGGCTGGTCGTGGGGATGTTTAGGCGTGCATGCCTAGGTCGGTCTATGGTCATGGTGATGGATGTGGTCGAGGGGAGCTTGTGGAGGGTATGGCGGTCGATGGAGATGAGGAAAGTGATCAGTGGATGGTGGTAGAGGTTTTGAGGGGTCTGGCGAGGTGGATGGGTGTGTGGAGGTGACGGAGACACCTCACCGGTGGTTTGCCGGAGATGAGGAAGATGGTGGTGGTATGCGGTGGTTGAGGGTCGAAAGTAGAAATAAAGAAGGGGGAAATGAAGAGAGGAGAGAGGGGAAGTGATCTAACCTACTTAAGGGACGAGGGGATAAGGAGAGCGGCCGCCGCATACCTGCCGCCGCCGGAGGCGAAGGTTCCAGTGAAGAGGGAACGACGACGATGAAGGGGTTGCAGGTGCGTGTGTAAGTATGGCACAATGCGGACGACAGAGGCAGAGAAGACTCTACCACTGGTATTGTGGCAGAGCAACGAGGAGAGGGAGGAGATGTCATCGAAGCTAGTTGGAAGCTTGGCCGGAGGAGAAGAGAAGAAATTGGAGGTTGTTCTCCGGCCAAACCAAGCTGGAATTTTGTAGCCGGATCAAGGGTTTCTTTTATAGGCACAGGCAGAGGATCTCGTGCTTGGAAGGCAAGCTTCCAAGTGCAAGTTTCCTCGTTGGAGTAGGACTGTGAGAGAGACCCAAATCTCTCAAGCATTCGCATGTGAGATTGGGTGACAATTAGGGCTTGTGATTGAGTTCACATGGTCGGGAATTCCTCAGAGAATCTCCCTTTCAAATTTTAGAGGGGATCTTTAAGGAATCAGGGAGAAATCCTCCTCGAATCCTCATCGGAGTGGGACTCCTCCGCCGTAATGGCGGAGGGACCTAATTACAAAGAGTGGCGAGGAAGATAGGGGGGTCTTCGCAATGATTTTCAAAAGCTAGGGTTCTAAATGTAATTAGGTGGACTATTTTGCAAAGTAGGTCAAGGTGACCTCCCCTTAGGTCTAAATTTTGGTACAAACCTAATTTGGACCTAAGGAATCCAATGGTGAAGTTGGATTTTAGGTTTGACCACATTTGACTGGATATTTTGCATAAAAACCCAATCTAGGGCAAATAATTAGCTAGGACCCCTATTTAGGTCAAAATAGGTTCTAAAGGTGAAATTGAAGGTTCTAAACCCTAGAGGATATTTTTACATGAATTTTAGAGGGTTTAGTTAATTTTTATCCCGCCTCAAACCTTGTTAAATTAAGTGAGTTTATTTTAGGGTTACAGGATGTCATTTAATTCTCGGATCTCATAATAATCTTTTTCTGACTGAACCATCCCACTTTTTATCTTGTTAAGACCAATTGACCCATGTTTAACCCCTGAGAAATCCCATTGATGTACTATAATGGTAAAATTACATTTTTACCCCTTGTTTCTTATTTTCCTCTCAGAATAGTTATTCCTTTAATGTACCCCTTCTCTAGGTTATGTAGGAGCTTTTGCTCTCTTTTCTAGGTCAAAATGAGCTAGTTAGGACTCATGATGGTGTTCCCATCAATGCCATTCAGGGATACGGGAGTAACAACTCGTATTATGAAATATATAACCTTGGTTGGCACTAGCATCCTAATTTCGCTTGGTCTGGTAACCCACAGAGACCGAGTCAAGCTCCACACTACCAGACTAGACAATGCGGGAATGCACAGAACACGTATCCTAGGTAGTATCCATTCCCATCTCAGCAGCAACAGACACGCTCTATCTATCAGTCGCTACACCAAGCTGGCAACTACCCTTCAAAGCGAGTCGACCCTTTGGAGTCGCTAAAGGAGGAATTGCAGGCATCAATTCGGAAATCTACTCATGACAACTTGCAAATAATGAAGGCAATGGCTGACCAAATACAGAGCATACAGAACATGCAAAACCAGATGATGCAGGAGCATAGATCACAGGGAGCTTTGCCTTCCCAACCTGTCTTAAACCCGAGATATGTGCAGAATCAGGGTGCTCAGCGTAGATTCCAAGCACCACAGGGACAGACACATGCTGTTATGCAAGCACCTCCTGTACCTCCTGGTTATGGGCTCGGTCAGCCACCTCTGTTACCAAACCTTGTGTATCCAGACCAACCTGCTCCTCTACCCCTGCATGGATAGCACGCGGATGAAAAAGCTATCTCCTTAAGGAGTGGAAAGACTACATAGGACTCGCTACCTAGGCAAGTGGGTAATGATTTTTCCTGCGCTCTACTATGAGATGTCTCACAACCCTCTTCCTCTCACAAGCCATCTTCATTAGATAAAGGAAAGAAGCCCCTAGACCCTAAAATTCCCATCCCTGTTCCCGTAGTCCTAACTTGAGATTCAGCACGAAAATAGGACACACAGAAATTTGAGGACCTGAAATCTATGTTCAAGGAAGTTTATATTCTGGTCCCTCTCCTTGAAGCAATAGATCACATCTCTGCTGTTGCTAGGTTCTTTAAGGACTACTGTACGTCGAAGCGATAATAGAGAATCAGACGACAAGCGATATTATCTGAGGAAGCCAATGTATTTATTTTAGCTAACTTACCGCCCAAGAAGAAGGACCCGAGCACACCATTGATTTCCTGCTTTTTGCAGGATTCCCCTTTTGATAGGGACCTTCTTGATTTGGGTCATCCATCAACCTAACTCCCACTGCAGTATTTGATCGATTTCGATTTGAGGAGTTAAAGCCCACCTCGGTTACCATACAGTTGGCTGACTGATCGGTAAATCTAAGGGGGGTGGTTGAAAATGTGATCGTAAAAGTCCAAGGATTATGCTTTCCAGTGGACCTTTTTGTTCTTGATATGGAGGTTCCTCCTAATCTCCGTGATGCACCAATCATTCTAGGTCGCCCATTTTTCGCAATTGCCCATGCAAACATCGACTGTGTATCAGGGTACATGAAGATTGCCCTGGGGAACAAAAGGCTTAGATTGGACATTTTCAGGGCATTAAAGAACTTTGATTGCGATTTGATCGAGGAGGATAGTGATGACGAAGATTCAGCTTTCTGTGTGAACATTGGGCTCCTCTGTAGCGACCCAATGGCACATTCATCTTCACTATCAAGGGTCTTAGATTACGATCCACATGGGACTGAAACTAATGACATACACACTTCGTCCCATGGATCTGGTTGTCATGGGTGTTCATCTGCTCCTAACACCCCTAATCCTAATTATCGTGTCCTATCCAGCACTGATATCTTAAGGCAGGATTACATGACAACTATAGACGGATTCGTCATTAGTCAGGATCAGAAAATTTCCTCTCCTCCCCTGCATAAACCCCCTCCCCACCCTCGGCTACTAGAGTTACAGCCCTTACCTGATTTGCTCAAGTATGTGTTTCTGGGAGAAAGTAAGACATCCTGTGATTATCAATGCTCACTTGACTCTAGATCAGGAACACTAGTTGATCTCCATTCTGCAAGCACACAAGGCTGCTATAGGGTGGGGCATTGTTGATCTCCACAGAATTCGCCCCTCATATTGCACTCACCATATCTACACTGATGAAGGGGTGAGAGCATCAAGACAACCTCAGAGATGCCTAAATCCAAAGATGGTAGAGGTTGTCAAGAAGGAGATCATTAAATGGTTGAACACAGGCATTATCTATCCTATTTCCGATAGCCAGTGGGTGAGTCCCATTCAGATAGTGCCCAAAAAGGTGGGACTCACCGTAATCTGAAATGAATTAGGCGAATCCATCTCAACCCGCACCATGACCTCTTGGCGGGTCTGCATTGACTATAGGAAGCTAAACTCGGCTACCAAAAAGGATCATTTTCCTTTTCCCTTTATTGATCAGATTCTAGAACGACTACCTGGGCGTAGTTTCTTCTACTTTTTGGATGGATACTCTAGGTACAATCAAGTTGCAATCAACCTAGATGACCAAGAAAAGATGACTCTTACGTGTCCCTTTGGAACATTCGCTTTTAAGCGGATGCCTTTCGGCCTTTGAAATGCACCAGCTACTTTTCAGCGATGCAAGATGGCCATCTTTTCAGACATGATCGGGGACTGTGTAGAATTGTTCATGGACGACTTCTCCGTGTTTGGAGACGATTTCTCATCTTGTCATGATAGTCTCACCAAGATTCTGAGGAAATGTATAGAGGTTAACGAAGTACTTTCATGGGAGAAAAGACATTTTATGGGGAGGGATGGCATCATACTAGGTCACAGGATCTCCTCTAATGGACTCAAGGTTGACTGAGCTAAGTCTGAAATCATTTCGCAATTACCTCTGCCTAGCTCGGTTAGGAAAATTAGATCATTCTTAGGGCATGTTGGATTTTATCGAAGATTCATTCGAGATTTCTCAAAAATTGCTCGTCCATTAATGAATCTTCTGGTAATCAACATGCCCTTTGATTTTGACTCCTTGTGTCCCAGCGCTTTCAAGACCTTGTGAAGCGCTGTCTCAAGTGCACCTATTCTCCAACCTCTTGACTAATCTCTCGACTTTGAGATGATGTGTGACACCTTTGACTTTGCTGTTGGAGCCATTCTTGGCCAGCGTTAGGAGCGCCATCCATTTGTAATATACTATGCTAGTAAAACGCTGAATGAGGCTCAGTGTAACTATATAGTCACTAAGAAAGAATTGCTAGCTGTGGTATTCGGGTTGGAGAAATTTAGGTCATACTTACTTGGGTCCAAAGTTATCATCTACACTGACCATTCCGCCCTTCGACATTTGTTGGCAAAGAAGGACACCAAACCCCGCCTTACCAGATGGATCCTTCTTTTGTAGGAGTTTGATGTCGAAATCCGCAACAAATCCGGAGCACGTATTGTTGTGGCGGATCACTTGTCTCGGCTAGACCCAAACTACATTTCATACTCCTTGCCGATATCAGACTGATTTCTAGATGAGTCTATGTTATCTATCAACTCTGTTAAGTTTCCTTGGTGCTGATATAGCAAACTATCTTATCGCAGGCAGGCTACCTGCGGGATTATCCAAGGATCAAAAGCTCAAATTCATATCAGAGGCTAAATTCTATTTTTGGGATGACCCATTGCTCTTTCACATTGGGGCTGATCAGATCATCCGTAGATGTGTCCCTGATTTGAAATCTCTAGTGTGCTATCCTTTTGCCACAGCGATGCTTGTGGAGGTCATTTCTCAGGTTGAAAAATCGCTGCAAAGATTTTGTAGTCGAGATTTTTTTGGCCGACCATTTTTAGAGATACACACGAGTTTGCCAAGTGTTGTAAGCGATGCCAGGCAGTTGGTTCTATGACCCGGAGAGATATGATGCCTCTCCAATCCATTCTGGTCATAGAAGTGTTCAACGTCTGGGGCATCAACTTTATGGGTCCCTTCCCGAACTCCCATGGCTTTGAGTACATACTCTTTGCAGTAAACTATGTCTCAAAGTGGGAAGAAGCTATCCCGGCAAGACAAGCTGATCATAAGACTATTATATCCTTTGTCCGGGAATTTATTTTTGAGAGATTCAGAGTTCCCCGAGCCCTGATAAGCGATGGAGGAAGCCACTTCATCCATGCCCATTTCAAGTCATTATTGAAGAAATACGGGGTGCAGCACCACATTGCTACCCCATATCACCCATAGACCAATGGGCAGGCTAAAGTATCAAATCGTCAAATCAAGCTTATTCTTCAAAAGGCGGTTAGACCTGATAGGAAGGATTGGTCCGATCAGTTGATTGATGCACTATGGGCATATTGGATTGCATATAAGGCTTCGCTCGGAATGTCACCATACCGCAGGGTGTATGGAATGGCCTGTGACCTTCCTGTGGAGCTGGAGCACCGTGCCTTTTGGGTGGTGCAGAAGTGTTTTAACCTCGAGGCCAGAGGTTATGAAAGAAAGCTCCAGCTTAGTGAGTTAGAGGAGATTAGGCGTGAAGCATATGAGAATGCAAAAATATACAAGGACAAGACAAATGCTTTCCATGATCAACACATCTGGAGGAAGAAGTTCGCACCTAACCAGCAGGTTTGGTTGTTTGACTCCCGACTCAAATTCTTTGTGGGAAAGCTCAAGTCCAAGTGGACTGGGCTATTTTTGGTAGTCCACTCATATCCTAACAGGGCAATCCAAATTCGAGACCCGAAATCTGGGCACGTTTTTACGGTTAATGGCCAGCGTCTCGAACCATTCTTTGCCTAAGAACCTCCTCCTGCTGATGAAGTGATACATCTTCTTGAGGACATGTGACTGATGAGTTGCCCAGCTAGAGGTGGTAAACTCAATATGTATACATATATACATAGCATATTTCATTTTTGCATAATGTTTCGCATATTGTTTTGCATATTGTGTATGGCATTGTAATGATGGCATGAGTTGAATGACAACTCAAAAGCAGTTTCAGGTGATTTCTATCCACATACACCCTACTCATTTCTTTTATTCATGCATGAGGACATGCAAACACTTAGGCATAGGGGGGTAGTCCATAAAAAAAAAATTGAAAATTTTTTGCCAACAATTGGGGGATTAGATCGTATTATCAAGAGGTTTTATTAGAGAATTATTCTTTAGTAGATTCCTAGATTTAGAATCCAGTATAATTTCATACTTGCATACAGATTTTGCAATGGATCCTCTGTGAAAACTAATTGACATCTCTAGTTTGTCAAGAAGAAACATTGCTTCTTCTCCTGAACCCTTGGACAACAATCAGGGAGTTAGGTGAACTATCTTCTAGTAAATCCACCAAAACATACGTGAGATAAGAGTAGAGAGTCTACTAGTGCTCTAAGGCTAGTGTAAGGAATCTTTAATCTTTAATAATTGAATAATGATACTCGGAGATGGGCATAGTTTTCACTCTTAGTTCTTTCGTACTAAATCTGTGAGAAATTCCATACGAGAGCCACCAAATAAGGAAAAAACATAGAGAGCGGGTTCTGATAAAACTAGGATTAAGGTGAATGGTCACGACTGTCCTCTACGAAATCCTCGGCTGAAGGAGGGTATTGATGTCAAGGTCAGAAATACATCGTCCTATCCATTCCCTACCCGGTCCCGAGAGTAAGCACTTCCACCAAACAAGACACCCAAGATCCTCTCGGTCATCCCAAAAAATCCCAAATAGTGCCTCATGAATAAAAGTATGTATGTCGTGTTGAATTGTTGCATTATGTTATGTTGGTAATGGCATTGTGCCAGTAGATATATATTTGAAAACAAAAAAAAGAAGAAAAAGCATACAAAAGTGATTTTATTGTGAAAAAAAAAAGTGTTACATTAAGAAATTTGAGTTATGTAAGTCAAAATGTTTTGAGGCAAAAACACCTACCATCCCCAACAAACCACCAAATATAGCCTAAACCTATTTTTCTGTATTCTGATCACCTGAATATGGGTTGAGGAGTCTAACTTAGTCGTAGGGTTATTAGAATCTAATTAAAGTGAAATGCCATGTAAGACCACTAAATACAGTTGCAAATCTGGTAAGATGTGAGCTTAGGAAGAAAAAGAAAAAGAAAGAGAGAAAAGAAAAAGTACACAAGCTTAAAGAGAGCATAGTTTTTCAGCCCTTCTTTAAGTTAAGTTATTCAATCATCTAATAATCTAGATTCTGAAATACTAGTCTCCATGTAGCACCAGAAGTGAGTGAGCCACCAAATACAAATCTAGTTAACTCAGACATCTGCTACCTAAGCCAAAAGCTGAGGCTAAAATCAGAGAATAGTTTATATCCCTGAGAGAAGAGGTTTGCCTATCCCAATAGAATTTTACTAGGGGTCAAGTACAAACTTTAGATGTGTATAGACTCTTCGCTTGGATCCATTGCAGAAGCTACAACATTATATATTCATGGTTATATGGATTCTGAATTTTTGGATGAAATAAAAAGAAATAAACCTTTAGTAAACTCTTGATACAATGCATTTAGTCTTGCACTTGCCAGGGACTAGCAAGATTTAGTCATGGGGTTATGATTGCATAGTAATCATAAACCTTAATTCGCCTGAATTAAGGTAGAACCTGGCTTAACACAGGCATTCTGCATGCATACACATTGTACTTTGCATCCTAGATGATTTATATGTTTTATACATAATAATGTGCTATTCGAGAGGTATTATTAATTGCAGGTAATCTAGGACTGTGGATGATCGATCCAACCTTATGGATCTATTTGGAATAACAATGGGAGTCCAACGCTTCCACGAGAGCATCAATCAAACTCCCGTAACACCCTAGGAAGTCCGTAGAAGAAGCAGGAGCCAAGGGGAAATTGAAGAATATCCAGACCTCAGATGACAAATCCAACCATACGGATGGATCCGGATCGACGTTCACAGTCAAATGATGTAGAAATCAACTTAATCGGAGGCCTACGTCATTTGATACAAGAAGAAGATGGACGACCATGGTGGTGACATGTGGCGCCATCGCAGCCACCCCTCACCGCGCCTTAATTTGGAAGGAGAACCACGGGTTATTGGATCGTCATCCAACGGCCTCGTTCACAGCCATGCTGATGAGAGCCTCATCATGAGCCATAACTAGCTCATTTTGACCTAATAAAGAGAATAAAAGATCCTACATGACTTAGAAGAGGGCTTAATTGGAGGAATAAGTGTTCTGAGAAGAAAACATGAAATAAAGGTTAAAACTGTAATTTTACCATTGTAGTACATAAATGAAATTTCTTAGAGATAGAGCATAGGTCAAATGGTCTAAATGAGATAAAAAGTGGGTTGAATCAATCAGAAATGGGTTCATGTGCAATCTAGGAATTAAATGACATTTGGTAACCCTAAAACAGACCCGCTTAATTCAACAAGGTTCTGGTCAGGATAAAAATCAAGTAAATCCTCTAAAAATCATGGAAAAATATCCCCTAGGGTTTAGAACATTCAAATTGGCCTTTGGAACCTAGTTTGACCTAGATTAGGGTCCTAGCTCATCAATTGACCTAATTTGGGTTTTTACGCAAAATATCCATTCAAACGTGGTCAAACCTAAAATCCAACTTCACCATTGGATTCCTTAGATCCAAATTAGGTTTGTACCAAAATTTGGACCTAAGGGGAGGTCATCTTGACCTACTTTGCAATTTAGTACACCCAATCACATTTTGGTCCCTATCTTTTGAAAACCATCACAATAACCCCCCTATCTTTATCGCCAATCATACAAACAAGTCCTTCCGCCATTATTGGGGGCAGAATCCTTCTCCAACGAGGTTGACAGAGAGGATACGCTCAAATCCCTCAGAAATCTCCTCCCAGAATTGGAAGGGCGATTCTCTGAGGAATCCCCTTCCATTTAAGCCCGATCTTGATCTCTGATTTCTTTCCAAACTCTCGTGCGAACGCATGAGAGATTTGGATCCCAACCACCTTCCTTCTCTGGCGAGACAACGGTGGCCAAAAGCTTGCCCTCCACGCACCAGAAAGCTCAGCCAGCACCTATAAAAAGACCTCCGACCCTCTGTGAGATCTCTCAGACTTGTCTTGGCCGTAGAATCCTCCAAATTTCTTCTCTCCTCTCTCCGGCCAAGAAACCCGCAAGCTCCAGCGATTACCCTCCTCCTTCTCGTCGCTCTGCTGCCATACCAGCAGCAGAGTCTACTTCGCCTCATCTTCCCGCGTCGCACCACACCAAGCGCACGTTTCCCCAACCTCCTCCTCATCGTCGTTATCTCCCTCAGGGTTATCTTCTCTGACGACAGCAACTACGAGCCGTCTGACTCCGCTGTCCCCGTTCTCTCCCAACAGTCCAGATAAGTCCCCCATCTTCCCCTCTTTCATTTCCTCACTTTATTTCACTCAATCGACCCTCGACCGTTCGTGTCCACCGCCACCTTCCTCATCTCCGGCCACCCTCCGGCGAGATGCTCCCATCGCTCCGCAGCCCCACACGTCTCGCCGACCATCACATAACCTCCGCCTCATCTCACTGAACACCCTCCACTCATCCACAGCCCCACCACACCACTACAGCAACCCCCCGAACACACCCACCCGTCCGACCACAGAGCGACCTAGGCACTCATGCCTAGGCCGCCCCACGGCCCGCCACATAGCTCATCACCTTCGCCGTGACACGGCAGAGGTCTCCTGGTGATCTGATTAGGCTGCGAGGCCATTTTCGTGTCTGACAGATTCCACGCTCCGGCCACCATTGACGATGACTCGACGAAGCTCCACGCTCGCTCCAAGCCTCAGGACTACAGGGCTCTAGGTGCTGCGAATTTGGGAAGGTCGTGCGAAGGGAGCTGACCCAGCAAGTGAAGCCAATAGAGCCTGCAGTTGAGGAATTGAAGGTGCGATCGGCTGCGGGCACGCGAAGGACAGCAGTGGGCTTTAGTCCCACATCGGTAAGCCACGACGCATCGACACCCTTTATATTGTTTTTGTCATATACGCTCTTCGCCTCTAGTCACAATTGGGGTGAGGTCCCTCACCCATCTCACTGCTCCTCGTCTGTGGTTTCACCTCACGGATCTGGCGCGACCCGACCCAACCTTGTCCTGAGCACACCTCGCGCACAACCCTCACACTGGTGCGCCTAGTCATGGGTGCACGATCCGACCCGTTTAACCGACTCTTGGAGAGCGTGCTGAGAGTGGTTTACACAGAGAGAACGAGAGACGCGTGGGTAGAGGGTTAGGTTTTGCTGTGCGTAGTGTGTGCAGGACACAGGGACTTAGCTGCTGCAAGAAAGAAGGAAGGAAGCTCTGCAGCCAAGGACGAGGGGCAAGGTAGAGAAGAAGAAACGCCAAAGGGAAACAGAAGAAAGAAGGAAGGAGGCTTTGAAAGAAAGGCAAGGAAGGAGAGAGGCAAGGTAGAGAACAGAACCAAGGAAGACTGAAGAAGAAGAAGACAAGGGGCAGACGAAGACTCAAGAAGGCAAAGGAAAAGAAAGAAGAACGTCAGACCTTGGTCGCAGGAAGAAAAGAAATAGAGGGAGAGAAACGGAAGCATCAAGGAAGAAAAGGAGCTTCATTTTAAGACGTCTGATATTGTATCAGACGTCCATTTTTGTTTTCTCTGAGCAATTTCTTTTTATAACTCTCATTGAACTCGGATACACTTATTTTCATTTAAAAGGTTGTGTTCTCAAGTTTTAAAAGTACTCAAATTGCTCCCTATGTTCGTCCTCGATTACTCTGATTTTCGAGTTATAAAATCTTTATTTGTTTTCATGGAAAGTTCTTCTATATTACAACACATTAATTTTTAAAACACGATCTAGCCGCGTCAACACATGCGCCCACCCTCAGTCAGATCATCAGATGAGACGAGATCTCTATCGTTGGACTCCCATCCAATTACCGAGAGTGCATGCCAACAAAACGTAAATCCAACAAACGCGTGGGAGTAGTGCGGTGGTTAGTGTTCTCTCCACGAGACGAGGGGTGCACGTTCGAGCGATGCCATACGTGAAATTAGGAGGGGTGCTCTCACAGATGGAATTCGACCGTCAAATCTCCATCTATCAGCTTGGCAGCAGATGCGTGGTGGGTGTGGAGGCGTTGGATCAAAAATGCGTGCGATGATGCATGCGAAAACATGCGAGAGAACGCTTCGGGATTTAAAGGTGTGATTGAGCACTCGTTTAAGCCGTCCGATCTTACGATCGAACGGCTGCGGTTTGAGTGCTCAGAAGAGGCGAGCGGCGAAGGAGAGGAAGCGAAGGGCGAGCGTGGGCGAGCGGAAGCTATGCGATCTTCATCCGAGGGTGCATAGGCTGCCATTGAATTTGGTGCTACCACGTGGCAGCACCAGATTCAATTGGGGATAAAAGAAGATTTTGGAAGGCTTAATTAAGGCCGTTGATCTCCTGATCAATGGATCTGATTAATCCAAGGCATTTGCACGGATTTAAGGGGCCAAATGACTTCTTTACCCTCCACTAAAGCTATAAAATGAGGTCAAAGGGCCCCCCTTTGAAGGCACTTCTCATATTTTCTTCTTCCTTCTTCTTCAACCTTTCTCTCTTCTTCTTCTTCTTGTCTTCTCTGCATTCGTCTCTGCACCTCCATCTGAAGCATCTATTGGACCACCCTGACGGATTGTTGCTGCTCTTCCCAACCTCTCTAAAAGGCCACCATGA
The DNA here is from genome assembly GCA_037157565.1 of Thalassia testudinum. Taxonomy (NCBI): domain Eukaryota; kingdom Viridiplantae; phylum Streptophyta; class Magnoliopsida; order Alismatales; family Hydrocharitaceae; genus Thalassia; species Thalassia testudinum. The sequence continues at coordinate 10,805,941 of JAZHRO010000056.1, forward strand.
ACTACCTGTGGTGCCCTCGTTCTGTTAGATTAGTAGTAGTTTACTTTCATGTTTTCATTCTATCAAATTCAATCTCTTTGTAATGTGAATATTGTGATTGATTGTTTCTATTCTTTAGTAATCATATTGAGAACAAGCGTATGAAATCAAAAGTGCTTTCTGCATCCCTGTGATCGACCAACACTCACCAAGTTCCGTTAATTTATTTGCTCGAGACGTATTTCATGCTATACTACAAAGTGTTAATTTTCTACGCGATCTATGCCGTGAACACTGGCCATCCTCCTGGTAATGTTGCTCCTTAGCTTGGACCAAGGAAGAAGGGAAGAAGAAGAAGGCACCAAGGAGGCAAGGGATAGCCTCCTTAATCTTCTTCTCTCCTCTCCTTCCTATGACCGAATATAGGTGTATCTAAGTGGGAATTAATGTAGCCAAAAGATGAAAATATCATGGTGGTTATGGGGGGTATATATAGGACTTATGAAGGGAGAAGTTGGCATGGACACATGTGGGGCTAGGATGGGTTAAAAGGGTAGTTATGGGTGGTTAAAGGGATCCAATGGAGGGGGTTAGTTGGAGCCACCTAAGGGGATGCTATGGGGGTAGTTATGGTGGCCAAGGGGTGTTTAAAGTTGGCACCAACCATGGAAGGGTGCGATGGTTTGGCGCCAACTAAAGGGGGTTCTAGAAGGGGTGTAGGTGGATGGTTAGGATGGCTTGTAGGGGTAGGTGTATGGTGGTGATGGATGGGTTTTTGGAGGGGAAAAGTGGCACCAAAACAAGGGTGGTTATGGGGGTTTTGGTGCCACCTTTATGGTGGCTTTTGGAGGTGGTGGTGTGAAGGGATGTGGGTTGGTGGTTGGCGCCAAAAAGGGAAGGGAGTGGTGTTGTTTTTAGGTGGAGCTAGCAGTTAAGTTGAGGTGGAGCTAGGTTAGGGTTTTATGTAGGAAGTGGGCATTAGGAGCTAAGGTGTAGCCAAGTTAAGCTAACTAAGCTAGCTTAGCTAGTAGTTGAGTAGAGGAGGAGGTGGGATGGAGCTAGGGTTTAGGGAAGAGGAGCTGAGGAAGAAATGTCTGGAGCTGAACTGGAGCTAGTAGCTACTGAAGGGAGCTGTAGAGAGCTACTTTAGCTAGATTAGTTTGCTAGTTCTTTGCTAGCTGCTAAGCCAAGCTAAAGTAAGCTGGCCTTTGCTGAAATATGCTAAGGTGAGCTGGGTCTGATTTTCTCAGGGAGGTCCTAGCTAGCTGGAGTAGCTAAGGTAGCTTAGCTCAATTAAGTTGAACTAAGTAGAGTCCTCGGGAGTTGGACTTGAGCTGGCCTAAGCTATATGGAGTCATCTTCAACTGACTTGAGTTGAGTGGAGCTGGAAGCAGCTGGTCCTGAGCTAAGGAGAACTCCTGTGAACTTAGTTGAACTAGCTAGAGCTCCCAGTGAATTGAATGGAGCTAAGGTGAGCTAGACTCAACTAGGTTGAGCAGGATCTGAGCTGACTTGAGCTAGGTGAGCTAAGATGAGCTACTCTGAGCTACCATTCAACTAAGATGAGCTAAATGGAGCTTAATGGAGCTCACTCTAATCCAAGTGATCTTGTATCCAGTTATGATGAGTTGGAATTGGCTGAGTCCCAGTTGGAATGAGCTTCCTCTTCACCAGTTGCCTTTATGAGTGCTAGGGTTTTAGGGATTTGTTAACCTGTTTGTCCCTAACACTCAAACAAACGTATCAAAAATACAATAAAAAATGCAATGCATGCCTAACCTAATTGATGCCAAAATGAAGCCCAAAAACCCGTTTGTGAAGTAAAAATCTAAGAGCTAGGTTTGTTTTAGGGCATAAGAATGACGATAAACTAGCATTTATCACACCTCACTCCACCAAACCACACGTCACCACCACCAAAAGCTCCACCTCTTCACATAGACCAAAAGCCCTCAAGTTATTGAGGGTTTTGGTCCACATAACACCCGGTTGGACAACCCATCTCACGACAACCTCCGCTGACACCGTATGGCCACCATGAGCCACCAAACATCAAAATAACATTGCCGCCACCTTCGTCACCTCATGGCAGTGCTTTGGAACATTTTAATTGGGGCAACAAGCCCGTAGTTTGATTTGCAGGTGTTCGCCATCAACCCTCCCTTCTTTGGCGTCGTTCTCCTTGCTCTAGCATCCACAAGATCATGGGCAACCCTCACTAGGTGAGGAATTCATCGAGGAGCATATGTAGACTCTTAATTTGGCGAAGTAGGACTCGTTGAAGCATCAATTAGCCGAAGCACTCCACGTCTACCACGCATTTGCAACTGTACGAAGAAGAGGATAAAAGGAAGATCCCACATCGTGGGATTTTGAAAATAATTTTGATACTTATGAGTTCCACCCCTTAGACTCTCACCTAGTACATGGGGGTCGGGTCCCCCATGCACAAGCATATGCACACCATGCAAGCCGAATTAGCCCCCCACTATGGGCTGAACTGAATTGGGTTTGAATTGGCTTGTGTTTGAAATTGAATTGGGTCTGAATTGGTCTAGTTTGAGAAAGATGAGAGGATTTCTGAGAGAGTTGGAGGGGTTTGCATTATGGATATTTGCCTAAAGACTTAGGCGAATTTGAGGAGATTTGGCATGATAATTTAAGCCGTCTGTGGCTTTGCTGAGACGTCTGACTTTGGGAAATTTGACTAAGTCTAAAGGGCTTATGTACTGAGAAGTTGAATTGCTGAAAAGAGAAGAGCCATCTGATATTGAGAGAAAAGCTTGTGTGTTTAAGTAATTTACTGGTGGTTTCAACCACCACTTTTTTTGCTTTCTCTATTATTTTGTTATTCAACTCTTGAGATACAATTTGATTATTGAACATATTTTTGATTACTTGTTCATTGCATACCATTATTTGTGATTTTATTGTTGTGCCCATATTTATATCTTTTGATTAGTGGTTAAATTTCAATTTTGCTCCCTGTGAACGACCTTAGAACTCACATTTTTCGAGCATTATAAATTTAAATGTTAATTCGATTTTCTTTGCTATACTACGACATAATACTCTAAAACACGACGAGAGCTCTTCAACAAATTCTCTCTTAGGTTTATGAAGGCACGTGGCTTGAGTCCATCTCAACAGTTGGATGGTGATCGAACGATTGAGATTGCATGATGAAGGTGCCTTTAGGGATGAGCAAAGGGCCTTGAGCGGCTTTGGGTGGCTGGGATGGCACTACGTGGTGCCATCCTAGCCGTCAATCTTCTTTGGATTGTTGGTGGTGCTACGGATGTTAGATTGGGTCAATTTTCACACCGTTGGGCTACGATCGTCGACTCGAACCCATCCGTGCGGTCGAATTTGTCGTTGGAGGCTCAGATTTGCGTCACCTTGTCCCTTGTCCCTCAATCTTCTATGGCTTGAATAGGATGCTACGGATGTCTGATCAGGGTGATTACGAAGGCATTTGACTCTGATCAACACCCTGACCACATCCATGTAGTCTGATTCTCCATCCAAAGCCTAGAGATATTTTACCCTCTCCCCTAGCCATTAAAAGAAATAAATTAATATACATCTTACAAAGTTTACCCTAAATGCATGATTATGCATGTTATGCACTGTTTACATTGCTAGATGCATCAAAATCACTTAAGAACAAGAATGAATAGGCATTTTATTACGAATAATTGCATATCTATCACACCCCCATGGCTATCTTTTGCTAGTCCCTAGCAAAACTAAACTAAATGCTACTTACAAATAGAATTAAGATCTGATTACTTACGTACTTGTTATTTCTCAACAATAAGAAATTTCTACTAAAGACCTAAACTATAAAGACTCAACAGCACTTAGGTGTCTGCCAAAATGCAAACTGCCTAAGTCCTCGCCTTATTTTGAATAAGAATGAGAGATTCTTTTGTCTTTTTCTTCACTATTGGAAAAATGGGATATGCCGTCGGTTCCTTGCAGTCGATTTCTAAAACTGACGGTAAAATTATTTTTACCGTTGCTTATTAAAATAAGTGACGGTAAAGGCTTGAACTTAACCTGCCGATTGCGTAGCAATCATAGGTCTTAATTGACCTAAATTAGGCTAGGACTTAGCATAAGTTAGGGTAATTGATGTATGCATAAGCATTACTAGTACCTTTACTGCTTTCTTTTAGCTATGCATAAAATAATGCTATAAGGTACCGATTAGGTGCATTATGTCAATTGCAGGTAATAAGTTGATCAGAAGCTAGATTTGAAGCTGAATCTAAAGCTGGATCTGAAGAATAAAGAATATCTGGTGTTGCAGCAGAGCTGGAGTGGAAGACCTAGATTAGATGTAGTAGATAATAATGTAAGGGAGTTAAGGTATGCTATTCTATTAAGTAGGAATAAAGCAATAAATTGTGAAGAACTTAGGTCCATCCTAGCCCTAAGACAACCTAGAAGCTTTGATGCGAAATTTGGCGTGATTTATAAAGGTAGGTTTTTTAAGTCGTAACACGTGAAATCACATATGCTTTTAAAGTTTATAACCTAGATAGGGGAGTATCTAGGGTCATCTAAGGAGGAAAGTTTGCAAAAATTAAATCTCTTGCTTGGAAAATAAATCTCAACTTTCTTTTTGGTCTTTTTCAATATATCATTTTTATGTTTTTGAAATAACGGCGAATATGTGAGTTGTTGGCGAGAAAGTGACTAACACCTAACTCAATACACTACTCCTAAAGTGGCAAGTAGAGCCTCTCCCTAAGCTCACTCTAGGCAAGTGGAGGCCTAGAATAATTAGGGAGAGGGAGTGAAGAGTGCTAGAAACAAAGAAATTAAAAATGCAACTAAAGAAGGCAACTTGATTAATAAGAAAGTGTTGTACAAAAACCCTAGTAGAGGAAAGCTTCTACAACTAGAATTATAAGTACAAAGTAGAGAAACACTAATCCTCTAAAAATTGATGAAAAGGGGAGGCTCCTTCCTCCAAGCCCAGTAGCTCCTGGGCTTGAAAAGAAGTGCTCCAACTCTTTGTCTTTGAAAGCTCCACCAAATTGATGTCCTCCAAAGCAAGCCCTAAGGGGGTGTGCCCTAGGGCTTTCCTCCAAGGTGACGTGGACCACCTCTAAGCTCTCCTCCAAGGATGGTTGTATACCACCCTCAAGACCTCCTCCAAAGGTCTTCCTTGCCTGGCTTCTCCTTTGGCTGGCGTGGGCACAAGTGAGAAGGGAAGAGGGGAAGGCACCAAGGGGGCAAAGTGTCCCCTTAATCTTCTTCTTCTTCTTCTCTCTTGGGCATGAGCTATAGGTAGAATATAAGAGGCATTTTGCTAGCCAAGGATGGGTTGTAAGGTGGTGGGTGTTGGTCTTTTTATAGGGTAGGATGAGATTGAGATGGATGGCTAAGATGGGAAGATGGAGGTGGTTAGGTGATCTTATGGTGGAGAATAGTTGGCACCAAGTAGGGGGGTGTGAAGGTGGTGGTTATGGTGGTGAAGAGACACCTAAAGGTGGCGCCAACCATGAAGGGATGCCTTGGTTTTGGCGCCACCATGAAGGCTTCTAGAAAGGGGGTTAGGTGGATGGTGGAGATCAGTTTAAGGGAAGATATGTGGTGGAGATGAAGGGGGTTTTGGAGGGAAAAAGTGGCGCCAATTGGTGGGTGGTTATGAGAGGTTTTGGCACCACTTTGTAGTATCTTTTGGAGGTAGTGTGTAGGCTAGGTTGGCACCAAGGTGAGGTGGAAGCAGGGTTAGCTAATGTGGAGCTAGTTGGTGGAGTTGTTAGGTAGGGTTTCTAGGTGGTAAAAGCCAAGGGAGCTGGAGCATAGCTAACCTAAGCTAAGCTAGCTTAGCTAGTAGTGGAGTAGAGGAGGAGGTATTGGAGCTAGGGTTTGAAGAGAGGAGCTGATGAGGAGAAGTCTGGAGCTTGAACTGGAGCTGGCAGCTGCTGAAGAGGGTGGCATGGAGCTACTCTAGCTGGCTTAGCTTGCTAGTTCTTTGCTAGCTGCTAAGCCAAGTTAAAGTGAGCTGGCTTCTACCATAATGAGCTGAGGTGAGCTGGGTCTGGTGCTCTCGGGGAGGATCAAGCTGGTTGAGGCAGCTAAGGTAGCTTAGCTCAACTGAGTTGAGCTAAGTTGAGTCCCCGAGAGCTGGACTTGAGCTTCCTGAGCTGGAATGAAGTCATCTTCAGCTGGCTGGAATTGAGTGGAGCTGGATGTAGCTGGACCTGAGCTGGGGTAAACTCCAATCAACTCAGCTGAGCTAGCTAGAGCTCCCTCTGGACTAATGGGAGCTGAGATGAGCTAGACTTAACTAAGTTGAGTTGGATCTGAGCTGACCTGAGCTAGGGTGAGCTGAGATGAGCTCTCTTGAAATGCCATTCAGCTAAGATGAGCTGAATGGAGCTAGAATGAGCTAACCCTAATCCAAGTGAGCTAGATTGCAGCTATGGTGAGCTGGATCAAGTTGAGTTCCAGCTAGTTTGAGCTTCTTCACCTGTTGCCTTCCTGAGTGCTAGGGTTCTAGGGGTCTGTTAATCTGTTCATCCCTAACACTCAGAAAAACACATTAAAAAGACAAGAAAAAATGCAATGCATGCCTAACCTAATTTATGACTAAATGCAACCCGAAAACCTGTTTGCGAAGCAAAATCCTAAGAGCTAGGATTGTTTTAATGCAAAAGAATGATGATAAACTGGCGTTTATCAGGCTTCCCTAAGCCTTAGCCACCCTTAGATTAGGTCGCCGTACCCTAGAAAACCTTAAAACCCTAATTCTATTCTCTATCTGGACGTCCAGATAAGTTATAGGATGTCTAAAACCCATAGACAACTCCTGCACACCTTAAACCCACTTCTGTAGTGTTATTTGATGTCCGGACACTTGGTCAAACGTCCAATTTCTGCAGAATAGCTAGGACAGAACCTAGAATCCCTCCTTACTCTGATTGGACATCCAGACAATAAGTCTGGACTTCTGATTTTTCACTATAAGTCGTCTGACACTATTATTGGACGTCCAGAACTGCCCTCCAGACCCTATCTTGAGATTCAAGCCTTGATCTTGGATCTCTAGCTCCCTAAACACAATTCTAGCCCCCTTGGAACCTAAATTAAGATGCCCTAACTCTAGTACATCACCTCTAGGCCTCCCTAAGGACCTAATTAGGTCCTCACTAAACCTAGTTGACTTGGATCATAGTCAATTTCATCAGCCTATTCAATTGGACTCATTGAGTCCAATTGAGCCCTGATCTCAGCACACACTGTCCAATTGGACTCAGTGAGAGTCCAATTGACCTAGACTTGACCTAATTGAGTTATTTTACTCTCAATTAGGTTGTCACACACCGAATTAAACTTGTATTAAGTTTAATTGCACTTTACCTCTGTGAATTAGGGTTTACAACCCTAATTTGAGACCTACCTTAACCTAAACAGACTAGAATCTAACCTAATCAACCTAGCCACCTAAGTTTTGACCCACACACACCCACACACACCCACACACACCATCCACACGAAAATACCTAGCCTAGAGTTCTCTAGAACTCTCTACCATGTGTTGTTGCCTTGGTTGCTAAAATTAGCAACCAAGAGCCATTCAATTTTTAGATCCACATTTGGTGGATCTAAAAACCACCATCCATCCTCTCTCTCACTCTCCCAAGAGCTCCCACCATAGGCCTCTCTAGAGAATTCCATAATTCTCTAGAGAGCTTCCCTTAGGTCTATAAAAAGACTTAAGGGGTGCCCATTTGGTTCATCTTGGTCTTTTAGCATAGCTCCACCTTCCATAAGCCATCACCACCTCCACCTCCATGTTCACAAACTCCACCATGATGCTACCACCTCCACTCCAAGCCTATACCAGGATCAACTCCTCCAACCTCTCCAAGGGCTATCCTAAGCACCATTGGCCGCCCTTCCTTCTCCTCTCAACCAAGTCAAAGGCCATCAGAGCCCACCTCTGAATGCCCTTAGTTCTGATAGATTAGATATAGTTCTCATAGTTTTACTGCTTTATTTAGTGCTTAATAGTGTAGCTCTATTTTCTCCCCCAATGATGCATGCATAATCCCCCCTTAGATTCATGTATGCAATCATTTTCTGCTAGGTAGATTTATATTTTCAAGCATTCCTCTACAAGCTTTCCATGAGCTTTATGTTGCAAACACCATCATGAATCAATGAAAATCTTTTTCTATATATATATCTATTTCTGAAAATCACCATGAGCCTTGTTGCAATATTTTTGTGTGATTGAAGTTGCATGTCTCAATTTCTGATACTCTGGCAACTAAGCATGTCGTGCATAAATATGAACTTAGCATAAATCGACATGCGATTTTTAATAAGTAGAGAAGAGAGATCGATTTCAAATTTGCATTTCCATAAATGCCTCCTAGAGACGAACGACCGGGACTCCAAGTCTCATTTTCTTAGAAATTATTTTTGTTGATTGTATTTTGCAATTGTACTATGATGCATTTCTGATCAAATACGCCCTCTACGCTACCTGTCAAATGGCGCCGTTGCCGGGGAGGCAACGTCATTTTTTATTTCAATCTCTAGAATTATCATTGATAAATCTTCCTCTACCTGTCTTTTGATGTGCAGGAAAATATGGAAAAATAGGATCTGCGCACACAACGAACACAGGAAAAAAATATTAGGTGCACGTCTCCTCTTAGATTAGGATTTCCCTTTTTGTGAAACCTAGGTTAGATTTCCTTCTAGTAATTTCATTTGAAGAAAAAAAGCCTATTTATCTTCATGAAAAAAAAAGTCTAGGTACTTAGATTATGTTTCCATTTGAATCTTAGTTTAGTTTGCTTGAAAAAAAAGAAAAAAAGAAAAGACTTTTTTGAAAAAAAGCTTTTCCCTTCAAAAAAGAAAATAATTTTGGTGGAAAGTTTGAATTTTGAATTCAAACACCTTTTAAAAGCTCTCCCACCATTCTCTGATTTTTGGGCAGGCTTCAAATTCTGATTTAAAAATCCAATTGCTGAAAAATTAATGAGCAAAAAATTCTGAAATTCGCGCTAGATCTTCATTTTTAAACTACCTTTCAAACAACACTATTCATTTGAAAAAATTTCAAGTACAAAATTTTTAAAAATTCACAATGTGCAAGGGGGTCAGACTGACCTAGATTTGAAAATTTTCAAAATTCAAAAAGCAATTCCAAGCAATATGCGAATCTGTTTTGACTAAAAATAGTGGGGTTTGAAAGCTGATCTCATTGGCTTTAATTCCCATATTTTTCCTGAATTTTTGAAGATCACTTGATACTATTTCAATTTGAAAAATCGGCCAGGGATCACAATTCCAGTTCTGACCCCCTGACGTTTAAAAATCTCTACAAATTCGGTTGAAATAGTAAAAATCATAAAAAAATATTCTTTGAAAATATAATTGAAAAAGGAATCTACTTACAAAATTTTAGTCTCTTTGTATTCCAATTTTTATTAGAGAATTGTTCTTATTTTCATGGTCGACTGAAGAAGAAAGAAAAAAAAACCCTAGAATTTCTTGAACCCTAGGTTACACCTTTAAGGTTACACTCTAGAGACCACACATTTGGGCTAACCTAGACTTGATCAAGCCAAATGTTTAGCCGGTGAGCTTGGTCACCTTTTGGACCACTCACCATAAACCCCATTGAAGAAGAAAAATGGGCTCAAATTAATTTTAAAACACATAAGCAAACCTGAATTCATTGTCGTACTACTGGGTGGCTTCAACCTCTCTTGCCGAACTTGGTGACTAAGTTTACAGGGCAGTGTCAAACGACCACAGACAAGGGGTATCGAAACTAGAGGTATGTGACAAAGGAAGAACCTTCCCCTTAGTTCCCTCGTAGCTAGACTGGCTGGGTTAGCTTGAGAGGTGGGAATTACTTTCAGTCGGTTGAACGATGAATTTTCTCTTCAGGAATTAGAATTTTAAATGAAAAATTTGGTCATCTGATCATAAGGATCATCTGATTGATAGGGCCTTAGCCTTGTTTGGCTGGCTGCACCAACCTAGGGGTTGGTTGGTGCATGTGAGGATGGAGGTCACTCATACCTCGATTGGTTGGACCTTGGGAGCCAGTCCCAAGGAAGCGAGTCACTTCACCTGGGCCATCTTCTCCCCAACCCTCTTCTTCTATTTGCTTAGCCGCAATGGATAACCTCGGATCTAGACCTAATCAGGAACCAGAAAAGCTAAACCCACGAGCTTATCTGAGAGCTCGAATCACTGAATCAGCTCACCCTTGGGATCAGAAACAAAGGTGGCGAAGACAACTTTTCACTTCGCCCGTCCTTCTCCTCGGGTTATCGAAATGGTTAGCCCATATCCCGATCCTGGATATTATAACCCATACCATCCATCTCCTTAAAGGACCACATCTTATAACCCAGGATATGGATTTCATACTCTTGCTTCTCACCCAGGGAATATGGGAAGACCTAATTCACCCCCTGGAACCCTTGAAGAAATTCCAGTGCATATTGATGAGAAGCTCATCATGGTCTCTAATTACCCCTAATTAACTAGCCTTCCTAGTTAATTAGCTAGAAATAAGTGAATATGTGGGTTAATTATTAAATAAGGGATAAATAGTAAAGGACCTTAAAATAAATTTAAAATGCTATATTATCACCCAATTAATATTATTAATAATTTAATTAATAATTGAACTCAAAATATTAACAATAATTCATTTAATTAATGTGTTAACTAGTTTAAGTATAATATATACCCAAGTATGTAATGACTTAAGTAACATTAAATAAATTAATCTAAGAAGGTCAAAAATGTAAATTCAAGGTCTAAATATAATAATTGTCTTATTTATAATCATATATAAAAAGTTGAAAAAGATTTAAATTAAAATAAACCTTGAAAACCTGAGTTTACATTTTAGTCCTTAAATTTTATTTCAATCGGGTCCTTAATCTTCATTTAGGTCCTTAGTTTTGACTACAAACAAGTCCCTGGAACTTCTTTCCTTCTTCGACCGTTTGGATGGTTGATGACAGGAGGTGCGTCGACCGTCTGATCATCGCCCATCTGACGTCATACCTTCTTCTCCAAGCTCCAGGAGCTTGTGCTCACCATCTCCTTTTCATCCACCGGTCTGGATGATGCTAAAATCGTATTTTAGGGTTGGAGATAACCTCACCGACGTCGGAGAAGATGCCGATGGTTATTCTTCTCCTAGCTGCTTCTCCGTCCAGATTCCACCTCCAACTCAGCCGCCGCCACCTATAAATACCTCTTCACACCCTTGATTTCCACTAAGTTGGCTCCCTTCCCTCTTCTTCACTGAGGTGACCCGATAGGCTATTCTCTCTAAACTGTGGCGAATTTCCTCTGCCTCATCCGTCTTCCTCCATCCATCTTCAATAGCTCTGGACCTCCACCGAAGTCAGCTCAATCTTCTGACACAAGTGCTAACTAGGAGCTCCTTTGCTTCACCTCACAACTGCCCGCTGGAGATCTTTCGACAACCCTCTAATTTCCTCCTTCGTCATGAGCCATCGACGAAGATCTCCTATCCACTTCATCCAGGTAACACTAGATTAGGTTGGTAGATTAGTTTTGTTAGTTAGGTAGAGTAGGTAGTGTAATGTCAGAATTCACACTCGTCTTCCTCAACTCCGGCGAGCTCCTTGAGCTTGTCAGGAGCAATTATTTTGTCTTTTTAAGTCACCGTTCACCTTCTTGAATCTTCCATGAACATTTCTATCATTTTTAATTACTGAATAGATCATTTAATCGCCTAAACTACCTCCACCTCCATCAACTACTCCTGCTGTCCATGGCAACAGTAGTTAAGCTAATTCCACCTTCATTGTGTCCTACATCATTAATTCATCACCTAAGGACACTAATCCTCACTCTAATTTGAATAATTACCACCTATAACTTAAACGCCCAAATTCAGTTAAGTTCCTGAGGTCGCTGTCAATGACGGCTCAAGAGTAGTTTAAATCATTAATTATATACATATATAGCATCTCAAATATCTGTTGACTTGTTTCCTCCACTCAATTAAGTGGGAAAACAATTTTTGAGCCTAATTCAACTCAGATCTTGTGTAAAATGAATTCACTGTTTAATCTTTACTTAAATGGATAAATGATGAAATTTATTTGTTCCTGAGGTTCCTTGTGACCTCAGGAAGCTTTTTGAATCTTTAATGACACAATTTCACATTATCTGTACACATTTTACCTTTTTCAGGACTCACCGGAGCTTCGGCGAGTTAAAACAAGCTCTTTAGCCTGTAGAACTTAGTGTGAAGCTCTAGAACTCTAATTTGAGGTTCACTGATTATGCTGAGGTAGTTTCTTTAAGATTTTAGTGTCTGGAGTTGCTGATAGGTCTTCATCTTCTCCAACTCCGGCAGAGTTGGAGATGATTGACAGTTAGGTTTAAGACTTGTTTAAAAGGTCTGAAAGCTTCAGTGTTGTGCTCTGAGTTCATTTCTATAAGTCAGCCACTGTAACAAACCTTGGTTTATCCTGATGAACAAACACCTTTAGAAGCTCAGGCAACGAGATTGGAACCCTAGGAACCTTAGTTGGGACACCTTTTTAAGGGTCTGAACCTATTCCTGAAGTTGAAGAGAAGATGTTTAAAGTTTTAATTTCGTCTGAAAAGGTTTAACTCAAAAAGTCAAAATTCGAGGCTTCATAGTCAACCTTGAGTCTGATCCTTGGATTTTGAATTCAATCAGACAAATTGAGGAGTTTAAGATGTTGCTGGGATGATGGTGAATGATTTAGATGACATTTGGATGAGCTCTGATGGATTATATAGTAGAATTTGATTTCAGTCAGTTTGGGTTGGTTTTGAACCCAAACTGACGACAGTATCTTTTTGATGAAATTTAGATGAGAAATCTGCCCAGACAGATTTGTAACAACCTTTAGAGGTTGTTTGAATTGATTAATTTGGTTTGTAGCTATCTGTTAGGACCTTTTAGAGTTTGAATTACAGATCTCAAGCTCCCTGAGAAGCTTTTAGCTTCTGCACCTTTCCTGAAGCTCCTGAGAGCTTAATATCTCCACCAACAGTCGCGGAATCAACCTTTGAGTCTATATAACACTTCATCTGGAAGCTAAAGTCCAATCTGTGGACTTTAGAACCATAACTCCACTCTGGAGGCCATTTTAGACATAGAAAAACCAGAACCTTCACCCTTCAAATCGAGGAGCTTAACTTCCCCATTGTATCAAATTGGCACTTCAATTGTGTAGAACAACTCAAGAGCTTTCCAACAATCTTTTGTTTGCTTCGAATGGAGCTTTGAGATGTCTGGAATCGTCGTTTGAAGTTCGGTCTGGGAGGGGGAAACTTAGTCCCACCTTGGTCGAACCTGAGCGGTCGCATGGGTATAAAAGTTTTCTATGTTATGGGCATATCAGTCGACAATGCACGGTGCAAGGAAACGAATGAGCATTGGGTGTGTGTGTGCGCGTGCAGTGCGCATGCCGAGGTGTGTGTGCACCTGTGGGCGTGTGAGTGTGGGCCCGTAAGGGCATGTGCATGGGCTTGGGAGGCCGTGAGCCAGAAAGGCTCGAGAATATGAACTGGAAATAAACTGAAACTAAATAAACCGGCTTGGACCTAGTAGGGTCTGGTCCCACCCTGAGAGGGGTGCTGTGTATCCCCGACCGGTCTAAGCTGCCCATTAAAAATCTAATTTTTGGTTTAAATAGATAGATCGGTTTGGTTCAGAAAGAAGGTCTGCAAGAGTTCTGAAGGGAAGGATGCTAAGGCTAAGAAATAAGAAAGAAAGAAGCAAAGGCTCAGGAGAGGAGAAGAAGGCAAGGAAAGGAAGAGAAGGAGAAGAAAGGGAGAACTCGTAGAGAGAAAGGAAGGTTGAACAGACAAGTGCTAAATAAAAGAAGGCAGAGAAGGAAGAGAAGAAAGAAAGAAAAGAAGACTTGTAAGAGAAAAAAAAAGCTCGAGAAAGATAGAGGAAAAAGATTAAGAAGATTAAGAAATAAATAAAAAGAGAAAGAAAGAGAAAAAGGTAAAAGAAGAAGAGAAAGAAAGAGGCTAAAGATAAAGAAGAGAAATTCATGGTTCAATTTCTTACATATTTTTAATTCCTTTTGAGTTTAATGTTGTAATGAGGCATATTTCTATTAGTAATACTTTCTATTGCCTTAATCTTTTGAAATAAAAAGGAAATAAACATGTTTACTTGTTAAAAAAGATCATTTGTGTAAATGCGTTTTCTTATGGAATTTTGCATATTCTTTTAATTTGAAATCATTTACCAAAATTCATGTTCTTAAAATAAATTTAATTATACTCTCTATAAGTAGCTTAGACCAAATGGTGAATTCTAAATAAGCTATGCCTCCCAGCGAACGACTTGGACTCAACCAGTTAAAAGAAATAAAATCTAAAATGTTAGGTTAACTTGAGCCTATAGGTTACTTTCTTCTGCACATAATTAAGCACAATTAACTTAATTAACTATGTTGAGAAGGCGACACAACATTTTAATGGCGCCGTTACCGGGAGGTAATATTTTGCTTCATTTTAATTCACCAAAACATTCCCTTGCATAGCTTTGTCTAATCAACATTTTAATTGCGCCATTGGAGGTAACTGTAATTATATTCGTCATTATTACTGTTTTGTGTTTTTTTTTATTAGTTTTGTTTTTGTTTTATTTTCTGTCTTCTTTTCAAGTTTACCTCTGCGGGTAATCTCAAGGAAGAAGGTGGGTTTTCTTTTTCTGTTTTCCATTATACATACCATTGTAAGTATTGTTTCCTTAGTCTTTAGTTTAGTTTGAATTGTTGCATTTAGTTAGTTAAAAAAATAAAAAATACAAAAATACACTCTTAGGAGTGCATTTACCTGCTAGTTTCTTTACGATTTGACTCGGGAAGATTTCTACTATTTTCTCGCATCAGTGGGAAAACATGCGAGAAAAAATTGCATAGATCCTTGTCCTGGAGATAATATCAAGACCACATATTCTTTGAAAATACTTAAAAAGCAGTCACTTTAATTCTTTCTATCATATTTTTTAAAAGATTAAGTAAGAAAAAGGATAATAAAAATTTTGACTTAAATCTGTTTGTAGAATGCATGCGGGTTTTATCGCTATTGTCTGTTGCATGCTATCGCGCATACAGCGCGATCACTAGAGTCACACAAGTCTTAATTTTCTATCTCTCCTCTTTGTACCTCTTAGGGCTTTGGTTGAAGATCAACAAGTCTATCTCACTACTAGAGCCCCGGGGAGCTAGTAGTGAGCGGTCTCGATCCTAGACCTTAAACCTTTGAGCTTTAAAAATATGCACTTGCGTAAACACAGGTTCAGGATGCATATTTTGATACTGATACTGTACTTGTTTGCATCCAAAGTATTTTTGCGTATTCTAGGACTCTCTTCTTTCCTTTAAAAGAAGAGAAAAACCCATTTTTTCGTGTTGTTTTGCGAGTTTTTGTTGCCGCTTATTTCTGGTGGTGTGAGTGTGCCTTTGCACATTCTTTTCATTTTATGCACGGGAGGTGATCCTTGCATCCCCCTCTTGTAACTCTTTTGACAAGTGCTCCTAAGCCGGTTGTAGCTAAGCAACCACTTAAATTCCCGTCTGATTCATCTGTTTTTATGGATCAATTGCAAAATCAAAATCCCGAGATCCCTTCTTCTTCTGGTCTAGGGGAGATGTAGCCTTTTGATATTCATGAGGCGCTCCTGAACCAGAATCTTAGAATACTTGAACAAAATCGCCAAATCAATCTTCTAACTACAGCTTTAAATAATTTATAGAATCTTCAAACCCGTCCTCCACCTCAAGCTAAGGCAGGTTTTGACCTTCCTAATTTACCGATTCCTCGTCCTAGGCCTCTACTCTGAGACTACTATAATTCATCTAATGCATAAGTAGAGCCTAATGTTAGGATTCTCATTGGGGAAAATGACCCAGAATTGAAGCCAAACATTATAGGTCTAATCCCACATTTTCATGGATTTGCATCCGAGGATCCATTCCAACATATTGAAGATCTTAAAAATCTATCTCAAACTCTTGGACCTCGAAATCAAAATAGGGAAATCCTACTCATGAAGATGTTCTCTTTTAGCCTTAAAGATAAAGCAGCATATTGGTATAGAACTATAGCAAGACCAATATCAACTTGGGCTGAACTCGAATCTGCATTCTTGAAGAAATTCTTTCCTATTGGTCGCATGAATGCTTTAAGGCGAGCAATCACAACTTTCAATCAAAATCAAGGAGAAACAATTCATGAAGCATGGGAATGCTTTCATGAATTACAAAGGAAATGCCCACATCATGACATCCCTCGTTGGCAACTAATGCATATCTTTTATTATGGATTGCAAGAGGGCATTCGCAATCTAGTCGATGCCTCTTGTGGAGGGAATTTTCTCAATCGCGACGCAGAATCTGCTTCAGAATTATTTGAAGGGATGGCGGAGAACTCGATCAATAATGCATCCATGTCGCAGTTTACGCGGGGCACGATATAGCACATCAAAATCCGCATAAGGGCATTCACGAGATCAGTAATCCGTCCAGTTCAAAGGATTTGGAAATTATTGCAGAAAAACTAGACAAAGTCAACATCATAGCAAAGCATCTCGATGAGGTCCGAAACACTATGAAAACTCTTACACCTCTACTTGCTACGCAAAATCCCGTGCATTCACTTATTTCGCAAATTCCCATGTGGAGGGAATTTGTGAATAATCTGGATTATAGAGATCCATCTTCCTTGGGTTTTCTATCTACTCCTGCACCAACCTAAGGAGGGACCTTTGTCTCACAATCTTTCCCTCCCTTTTCCCCACCCTTTCCTATTGTAGAAAACATGCCATTTCTTTTTGGTTTACACGCCATTCAGGAAAACATTCCAAGATCAAATCCTTATTCTAATACCTATATTCCTGGATGGAGAAGCCACCTAAATTTCTCTTGGGCTGATCAAAATCAAAATTAAAGACCAAATTATTCAAATCAGACCCATCTAAACCCTCCTCCATTGCCCTCTCAGCAACCAAATGTGAGGCCTAATTCCATGAGTATGTAGAATTACTCTAGGCCTATTAGAGATATGCAGCTCGATCAAATTTTAAGAGTTGTGACTGAGAGTCAGTGAGAAAATGCTGAAGCTCTCGCTGAGATTCAAAGGCAATGTAAGGTAGAATTGGCTGATTTACGAAATTAGATCATGCTTTTGGCTGAATCTCGTCAGCCAGGTACTCTTCCATCTCAACCAATTTCGAATCCTAGGAATCTGCAAAACCCTAGGCAACATCAAGGCCAAGTACATTTCCTTAATCAGGCCTTTGATTCTAATCAGAACCTGTCCTCTGTACTCCCTAAAAATAATCCACCAAACCCGCATCAGCAGCTTTTATTATATCAGAATGACCCACCTATTATTGAGAATCAGAATTGACTCTGCTGATCTTTTGAACTTGGTTGGAATCACTTCTTATATTGCCTCAATCTTTAATATTTTACATCTCAACCTAAATCAGATATGATCTTTGATTGTGCAGCAATCATAGGTCTTAATTGACCTAGATTAAGCTAGGACTTAGCATAAGTTAGGGTTATTCATGCATGCATACACATTATCTGCATCTTTACTGCTCTTCTTTAGCTATGCATGAAATAATGTTATAATGTACTGATTAAGTACATTATGTCAATTGCAGGGAATAAGCTGATCAGGAGCTGGATCTGAAGCTGGATCAGGAATAATGGGAGTTGAAGTAGAGTTGGAGCAGAAGGCTTAGTTTAGATGTAGGAATAATAATGTAAGGGAGTTATAGGTTTTCTATTCTATTAAGTAGAAATAAAGTAGTAAAATGTGAAGAGCATAGGTCCATCCTAGCCCTAGGATAGCCTAGAGACTTCCCAAAGCCTTAGCCATCCTTAGATTATGACACAATACCCTAGGAAGCCCTAAAACCCTAGTTCCAACCCTTATCTGGACATCCAGATAAGTTATTGGATGTCCAGGAACCTTAGCCATCTCCCGCACACCTCAAACCCACTTATGCAGTGTTATTGAACGTCCAGACACTTTGTCAGATGTCCAATTTCTGCAGAATACCCAAAACAGAACCTTGATTTCCC
Source organism: Thalassia testudinum (assembly GCA_037157565.1). Lineage (NCBI taxonomy): Eukaryota > Viridiplantae > Streptophyta > Magnoliopsida > Alismatales > Hydrocharitaceae > Thalassia > Thalassia testudinum. Next base: position 10,824,054 of record JAZHRO010000056.1, read on the forward strand.
CCTGACTCAGATTGGACGTCCAGAACAGAAGTCTGGACTTCTGATTTTTGAGTATAAGTCGTCTAATCATATTATTAGACATCTGATACTGGTCTCCAGTCCCTATTTTGAGATTCAAGTCTTGATCTTGGATCTCTAGCTCCCTAGACCTAATCCTAACCCCATAGGAACCTAAATTAAGGTGTCCTAACCCTAGTACATCACCTCTAGACCTACCTAAGGACCTAACTAGGTCCTCACCAAACCCAATTGAATTAGATCAAAGTCAATTACCTTCACCTAAGTCAATTGGACTCATTGAGTCCAATTGAGCTTAGATCTCAACCCACACAAGTTCAATTGGACTTAGTGAGAGTCCAATTGACCTAAACCCAACCTAAATGAGTCATTCCACTCTCAATTAGGTTCACACTCATTCAATTAAACTTAGGTTAAGTTTAATTGCATTTAGCCCTTAGTAATTAGGGTTTGTAACCCTAATTCAAGACCTACACCTACCCAAACCCCTTAGGACCTAACCTAAGCCACCTAGCCATATAGAGCACGACCACACACACACACACACACACTTCTCTAGAGTTCTCTAGAACTCTCTTTGAAGTGGCACCACCTCTTGGTTGCCAAAATTAGCAACCAAGAGGCATTCAAAATGAGATCCATAATTTTTGGATCTCATAACCTCTTAGCCGGCCACTCTTGGACTCTCTCTAGAGAGTTCCACACCTCTCTAGAGAGAAGCCATTGGGTCTATAAAAAGACCCCATCGGCAGCCAAGTGACCCCATTCACTTGGCAAATTCACACTCTTGACTCCATTAGTGCCATCCACGCCCACTTCCACTTAACTAGCCACTCCACCTCCATGAGCTCACTACCACCACCATGGAGGACGTCATGCCGGGATGCTGGATCACTCTTCCCTCTCTCCTAAGTTGCATTGGCTGCCCCTCATTCTCCTCTCGACCATTCCAAGGTCATCAGGGACCACCCCTGAATGCCCTTTATTCTTCTTAATTTAGTTTATGCTCTCCATAATTTTTACTGCTTTCATTACTGCTTAGTAGCGTAGTCTTAATTCCCCCCTCAATGATGCATGCAAAATCCCCCCACGGATTCTTGTATGCAGTCATTTTCTGGTAGCTAGATTTCCATTTCAAGCATTCGTTACGGACGCGTGCCCCAGACGTCTGGGAGGTGGCCCAGACGTCGGACCAGATGTCTGGGATCACATCCAGACGTCTGACCAGACGTCTGAGATCGTTTCCAGACGTCTGGAAAATAGTTATTTTTCGCACGAGAAATTCGTCTGCGCGCCTGTGCACGCAGACCCGCGATTCCTCTCTCTCTCTCTTTTTCCCTCTCTCTCTGTGGCTACAGACCTGCCACGCACTCTCTCCCTCCTCCTTGAGCGACCTTAAAAGGCCACGCCTCCCTTGCTGTCGTCTCCACCGTCCCCTTCCTCTTCTCCTTCCTGTGCGCGAGAGCGAGCGAGCGCGAGGGCGGCAGCGGCGGCCGTAGTGAGCGCGGAGGAGGTGCAGCGTGTGAGGGCGGAGCTCTGCCGTGAGGGCGAGCTCGCTGGAGCGGCTTGGCCGGCCGGCGGAGGGCGCAGGGGGCGGGGAACGATGCGGAGAGGGACCTGCTGCGGTCTGAGCAGCAGACGCGCGAGGTCCGACGTGGGCGACGTCGCGAGCGAAGGCCGAGTGGCGCCCTGATTCTGGAAAAAAAAAATTTCCAGAATCAGACGTCTGGGTTGATAGCCAGACGGTGAGGGAGACGTCTGGAAGCTCATACAGACGTCTGAAAGGTGAGTATTCCACTTTCTTCTTCCTTCCTGTCGACTGACCGTACTGAGGGAGGGAGTTGGCTGTGCGCAGGCTCGCTGACTCGCCATCCTTTGCGAATCAGATGTCTGGAAGTTGTACCAAATGGCTGGAGTGACCTCCAGACGTCCGGGGTGACCATCGGACGTCTGGGAGATAGGCCAGACGTCCCCGCAGACTTCTGGACGTCAGGGAAACCACGCTGAACAGGTAATTCTCTGATCCACTTTTTGAGATGTCTGGAAGAAGTTCCAGACGTCTGATTTTGCATAGTATCGTCTTTTTTGACCCGTTTAGGGCCCGTTCAGGCTCCGTTTTCCGCGATTCGAGTTGCGTTCTTTTCAGAATTAATTCCTCTACCCGTCTACAGTAGCTATACACTGTTTTGAGACACTCCTTGTGTTTGATCCTTGTGATAGGACCTCGTTCAGTTGCAGTCTTGGGAGTCACGGAGGCACGCGGGATTCCCGATCACGCTCCCATCACTCCCGTTGTACTTGGTAGAGTGGCTTAAGTTTATTATTAAAATCTGTTAAAGTATGGAACCATAACTAGAATCTAGGACATTGCATGAATCCTAGGAATGAGAAATGTATGGAATGATAGCTCCTAGGTGATGCATGAATCCTAGGGTTGGAAAACTAGTTGTATGCTAGATCCTAGGATGTGGCACGAATCCTAGGATGGAAAAACTAGTGGAATGTATAATACTGCAGTCTTGGAAAAAATGGAAAGGAATATAAAGCTGCCTGTAAATTGAATTAACAGCTGCCTGTTACGAATACAGAAACATGAATGAGATCATGGGTCGTAAGAACGTGAAACTGGAAAGTGACACCTGGATGTTTGAGTTAAAAGGATGGAACCCTACGGGGAATTAGGAGTGGAACTCCTGGAAAGGGGAAGGAATGGAACTGAGATGTAGTTTGTACTGTCTCTTGGGTACACAGTACCAAGGGAAGTACCTGTACCTGTTTAGTGCAGAGTGGGGCCAGCCACCCCAGGGACCCGGGGTTAGGATTGGCCGCTCTGTACCGACTTGCTGGCCCTCGTGTACGTAGTACTGAGGAGAGCTACTAGTGTTAGGAGAGTACTAGCTACCCCACGGGTCCCGCGGTTTTGCTAGCCTCCTTCATCGACTTGTTAGGCCCACTAGGGCAAACCAGGGTAGTCAGGTGAGGGTGTGCGGACTGTGGAGGGGCAAGGCCCCGGTTTGGTTACTGTGGAGGGGTTGGACCCCTGTTACTGAGAGGGCTCTGCCCTGTACTGGTTCCGTGCTGTGCTTTGGGTGCACCCGTTAATGGAAACGACTGACCACGTGCCAGTACGGGTTAGCTACCTGTGCGTTTATCGCACGTGCCGTAGTCACCGTTACGTTTGTCAGTGACCTTGGGGTGGTTGACTGAGGGTAGGATCACCACGGGGGACTCTCCCGGCCAGGAGAGCACCACGTGCTACTTCTACTTTTTGGAAAAGACTGCAATCAAGATCGTTCCCACGAGGAACATTCGAGATCAAGTAAAAGATCTGAGAAATAAATGAAATAGTGTGACAATTGAAAGATGTAAATAAAGAAAGTAATAGAACATAACAGCTACTGTACACTCTACTGTTGTCTTTAGTTTTAGTTGCCACTCTACTCAGGGTTTTGCTGATGCGTTACACTCGTTACCTTTTTTAGGACCAGGTGTTGAGCAGCCAGGGTCAACGGCTGCAGAGGACGCTGGGCCGAGTAGGGTCCAGTAGAGTTACCACAGTCTTTTGTACCTCTTTTGTTTCTGTTATAGTGAGTAGTTCTTGTTTCCGCTGTACTTTCTTTACCTGCAGTTCATGTTATATGATAAATGTTGTTCTACTGTTGTGGTGGTATCTACTGTAGTAGTTTCTTTCCTTACTACTGTACATTCTTACTGTTAGTTATATTCATGCTGAATGTGGTTTATTTTACTGCTCTTTTGGTTACTTCCTCGTTGGACGACTAGGTCTTGGGATTAGTCGAGTCGGTCCGGTTCTCGTGTCTCGTAGGGACTCGGGAACCAGGTCGTTACAAGATGGTATCAGAGCAAGGTCATCCCGAGAAGTGAATCAACTGACTGGAAAATAACCAATTCGCATGTTTATAGCTAGAGTAGCCACCACAACATATCTCCTGACTTGAGCTCTTAGAAGTTTCGTTAGGTACCGTCTGTTTTGACGTTTCCATTTTGTTTCGCGTCTCCTTGCAGGAGATGCCTCGTCGCGGGACTAGCGAGACTGGCCGCGGGCGCGGCCGAGGACGAGGTCGGTGAGATGGACGTGCTGTCGTTGACGTCTCGGTGGACCAGCCACCACTCCCTAGCATCCAGGCCCAGGACCTCGCCAGACTGATACGAGATATTGTACGAGAGGAGCTCCACCCACCGCCCCGAGCACCTCCCCCTGGGGCTGCAGAGGGGGAGTCCTCTGTGGGACCACACGACGGACACAGCGCTGGACACGAGGGAGGGGATGGGCCCCTGCCGCCCCCACCTTCCTCCGACACTTCTGTACACGAGGCACCTTCGCCTGGAGGTGCACCAGCACCTCCCCTACAGCGCCACTTCGAGCTTTTCGGATAGTTCCGGAAGCTGAAGCCCCCCTCCTTCAAGGGGGATGAGGACCCGACCGAGGCAGAGGACTGGCTTGAGCAGCTGGAGAAGATCTTCGACACCCTTCGCCCCCCGGTGGAGTACCGCGTGGCCTTTGCCACGTACCAGCTGGAGAGTGCGGCACACCGGTGGTGGAGGGCGATCCGGGGACAGGAGAGGGACGAGCCGACGTGGGACCAGTTCGTCACCCTCTTCTGCGAGCAGTACTTTCCCCAGACGTGGCAGGACCAGAGGAGGCGGGAGTTCCACACTCTCCGCCAAGGGACGATGACTGTGAGCGCGTATCGCACACGTTTCTTGGAGCTTCCCGCTTTGCAGTGACAGCGGTAGCCACTGAGGAGGAGGGCCTTTGGAGGTTCACCGAGGGGCTCTGGCCTGCGATCCGGGGGTATGTCAAACCCCTGAAGCTGCCTACGTTTTCGAGGGTGGGCTGCGGGCGCGGCCGAGGTCGGGGCTCGAGGGACAGATGTGTCGGGCTTGGAGTACATGCTACCCCTTCGCTTCTCCTGAGCATACCGTCTCCGGACCTCGTCCAACTGATTCGAGAGGTGGTTCGAGAAGAATTTTAGCTTCCACACACGTCGCCACCCCCTCCTCCCCCTTCCGAGCGTACGACAGGGGAGTTAGTGGTGGAACGAGATTTCCGCCACCACACTAGGCGTGTTAGGAGAACTCAAAGGAGACATGTGGCATCCGCAGGAGAGCCGTCACGTTTTGCAGGGCCATCAGTGGCCTTTGGGGGCCCTCGACAGGGGCTAGTCGCCAGCATCGGACCCCCGCCTAGTCGACAGCAGGGACTCACTGAGGGCGGGAGTCGGGTTCCCCTCTGCTACCAGTGTGGCCAGCCAGGCCACGTCAGGAGGGACTGCCCATCTAGGGCAGGAGGTTAGCAGATACTTCCCGTGCAGAGCACTGGAGGGCACGCAGGAGGCCGCGGTTCCCAGGCACGAGGAGGAGGACAGCAGTTGCGAGGAGGGTACCGGCCAGCACCTACCCGTCCGACGCAGAGTGTGGCTGCTTCGTCCGCACCTAGAGCTGAGGGGCGTATCAACGCCCTAACACACAGGGACACCAGAGCTTCGGGATCCGTGGTAGCAGGTATGGTTTCAATTTTTGGCAGACTCGTTTACACCCTTTTCGATTCCGGCGCTACGCACTCGTTTATCGCAGCCAGTTCCGCAGTTAGTTTAGACCAGGATTATAAACTGTTAGAGAATCCGTTCGTAATCAGAGGTCCAAGTGGTCAGCTGTTTGTAGCTGAGGAGGTGTACATGGATTGCAGGGTCAGCGTCGGGGGACATAGCCTGCCAGCTGACCTGATTATGATCCAGATGGAGGACTTTGGTGTGATTCTGGGGATGGATTGGCTGTTCGCTTACCACGCCTTGGTGGACTGTTTTGAGAGGAAGATCGTCTTCTCCATTCCGGAGATACCTTCTTTCGAGTTTCACGAACAGCCAGTGGATGGAGGTTTCAGGTGCATATCGGCACTTCGGGCGGCGAGACTTTTGAGCCAGGGATGTGAGGGCTTCCTAGCTTGTGTGGTGGCAGAACCCAGCCCCGTGGTAGACTTCCAGAGCATCCCGGTGGTCAGAGAGTACCCTGACGTGTTTCTAGACGAGTTACCAGGACTACCGCTCGAGCGTGAGATCGAGTTTGAGATCTCACTAGTACCAGGGACCAGCCCCATCTCCACCGTGCCATACAGGATGGCACCGCTTGAGCTGTGAGAGCTCAAGTCTCAGTTGTTGGACCTTCTGGAGAAGGGTTTCGTGAGGCCCAGTGCGTCTCCCTGGGGAGCCCCGGTACTGTTTGTGAAGAAGAAGGATGGGACCCTACGCCTTTGTGTGGACTACCGACAGCTGAATAGGGTCACCATCAAGAACAGATATCCGCTGCCGAGGATCAACGATTTGTTTGACCAGTTGCGGGGTGCCACGGTGTTTTCCAAGATAGACTTGAGGTCTGGATACCACCAGTTGAGGATCAGGGAGACCGACGTCTCCAAGACAGCTTTCCGCACCCGGTACGGACACTACGAGTTTTTGATCATGCCGTTTGGGCTGACCAATGCCCCCGCTGCTTTCATGGACCTGATGAACCGGGTGTTTAGACCATACTTGGACCAGTTTGTGGTGGTTTTCATAGATGATGTACTCATCTATTCTCGAGATCGGACGCAGCACGGACAGCACTTGCGGATGGTTCTGGACACTCTGACACGACGTAGGCTGTACGCCAAATACAGCAAGTGCGAGTTTTGGTTGAGGGAGGTGACCTTCTTGGGTCATGTGATCTCTGGTAACGGCCTGGCGGTGGACCCCGCCAAGGTCGAGTCAGTGCTCAGGTGGGAGAGACCACGTTCAGTCACTGAGATTCGCAGTTTCCTGGGACTAGCAGGCTACTATAGACGGTTCATTAGAGGATTTTCACAGATTGCACGTCCTATGACACAGTTGACCTGGAAGGACGTGCCTTTCGCTTGGACAGATGCCTGTAAGGCGTGTTTTCTGGAGCTGAAGGAGAGGTTGACCAAGGCTCCCGTGCTCACCATCCCTGACAGTAGTGGCAGGTTCGTTGTGTACACGGACGCTTCCTTGCAGGGGTTAGGAGGTGTGCTCATGCAGAGGGGTCACGTGGTTGCTTACGCTTCGTGGCAACTGAAGCCCCATGAGCATACCTACCCTACCCACGACCTAGAGTTGGCAGCTGTTGTCTTCGCGCTGAAGACCTGGAGGCACTACTTGTACGGTGAGACCTTCGAGATTTTTTTTTACAGATCACAAGAGCCTCAGATATCTTTTTGACCAGAAGGAACTCAACATGAGACAGAGACGTTCGTTGGAGCTCCTAAAGGACTACGATTGCAGCATCTCCTACCACCCGGGAAAGGCCAATGTGGTGGCTGACGCCTTGAGCCGTAAGGTGCCCGCACGCTTGGCCAGTCTACAGTTACAGAGTTGGAGCCTTTTGGAGGAGGTGGGCAGTTGGCGACCTCTAGAGTTACGAGGATACTGTGGGGCAGTGACGGTGACACGGCAGACCAGGCCAGAGCTGATAGACCGTATCATCACAGGACAGATGGCCGATCCGTACTTGCAGTCTTTGCGCGACAGAGTACTATCAGGAGACCCAGGGGACTTCTCTTTCACAGACCAGGTGGTATGCTTGAGGGGCCGGTTGTGCATTCCCAGAGACGAGGAGCTGTTGAGAGAGCTCCTGACTGAGGCACACGGTTCCAGATTCACCATACATCCCGGAAACACGAAAATGTACCACGACTTGAGACGCGAGTTTTGGTGGAGAGGGATGTGGGTGAGTTCGTGCAGCAGTGTTTAGTGTGCCAGCAGGTGAAAGCCGAACATCAGAGGCCTGCAGGGCCGCTTCAGCCGCTTCCAGTGCCAGAGTGGAAGTGGGAGAGCATCACCATGGACTTGGTGGTGGGCTTACCTGTTACCCAGCGGGGACACGACGCAGTCTGGGTAATAGTGGATAGATTGACGAAGATGGCGCGATTCTTGCCGATCCGAGTCACTTTGGGACCAGCACAGTTGGCAGAGAGGTATATCCGTGATGTGGTATGACTACACGGAGTTCCGCGGGAGATCGTGTCCGACCGGGATGCCCGCTTTACGTCCCAGTTTTGGGCTGAGTTTCAGCAGGCTTTGGGGACGAGGTTGAGGTTTAGCACGGCTTACCACCCCCAGACGGACGGACAGTCTGAGCGCACGATTCAGACACTTGAGGACATTTTGCGTGCCTGTGTACTGGACTGGAGGGGCTCTTGGGAGGAGCACCTACCCCTGGCGGAGTTTGCATACAACAACAGTTATCACTCGAGCATCGGCATGGCTCCCTACGAGGCTCTGTAGGGACGGAAGTGTACAGCACCCTTGAGTTGGGTTGAGGTGGGGACCAAGTGGGAGGTTGGCCCCAGGTTGATCTGGCAGAGTCAGGAGGTAGTTGAGCAGATCCACAGATGACTCCGCACTGTCAGGAGCAGACAGAAGAGCTACGCGGATCGGAGACGCAGAGAGGTGCAGTTTGAGGTTGGGGACCACGTCTTCCTTCGTGTTTCGCCCATGAAGTGCCTACAGCGGTTTGGGGTGAGAGGGAAGCTCGTGCCGAGGTTCGTAGGGCCCTTTGAGGTCCTGGAGTGGGTTGGACCCGTTGCTTACAGACTTGCCCTTCACCCGCAGCTTTCTGGTGTGCACGACGTGTTCCACGTGTCCAACCTCAGGAAGTACGTAGCCGATTCCAGTCACATACTGAGTCACGAGAGCATCGAGGTGAGCGACGACCTGACCTACCCCGAGCGGGCAGTGCAGATCCTAGACAGAGCCGTCCGCAGTTTGAGACGAAAGCAAGTACCCCTGGTAAAGGTTTTGTGGAGGAGCCAGCGGTACGAGGAGGCCACCTGGGAGCCTGAGGCGGCAATGCAGGAGCGGTACCCGGAGCTTTTCGCGGGTATGTCTTTTCGGACCGGCTTCGGTCCTCTTTGAGTTTGTTATGGTTATTTGGACATCTTTTCCCCGCACCCTAGTTGCCGCAAGTTTCAGGGACGAAACTTCCTTTGAGTTTGTTATTTTGTTACGGACGCGTGCCCTAGACATCTTTTATGACGTCTGGGAGGTGGCCCAGACGTCGGACCAGACGTCTGGGATCACATCCAGACGTCTGACCAGACGTCTGGGATCGTTTCCAGACGTCTGGAAAATAGTTATTTTTTGCACGAGAAATTCGTCTGCGCGCCTGTGCGCGCAGACCCGCGATTCCTCTCTCTCTCTTTTTCCCTCTCTCTCTGCGGCTGCAGACCTGCCGCGCACTCTCTCCCTCCTCCTCGCGTGACCTTAAAAGGCCACGCCTCCCCTCCCGTCATCTCCACCGTCCCCTTCCTCTTCTCCTTCCTGCACGCGAGAGCGAGCGAGCGCGAGGGCGGCAGCGGCGGCCGCAGTGAGCGCGGAGGAGGTGCAGCATGCGAGGGCGGAGCTCTGCCGTGAGGGCGAGCTCGCTGGAGCGGCTTGGCCGGTTGGCGGAGGGCGCAGGGGGCGCAGAACGATGCGGAGAGGGACCTGCTGCGGTCTGAGCAGCAGACGCGCGAGGTGCGACGCGGGCGACGTCACGAGCGGAGGCCGAGTGGCGCCCTGATTCTGGAAAAAAAAATTTCCAGAATCAGACGTCTGGGTTGATAGCCAGACGGCGAGGGAGATGTCTGGAAGCTCATACAGACGACTGAAAGGTGAGTATTCCGCTTTCTTCTTCCTTCCTGTCGACTGACCGTACTGAGGGAGGGAGTTGGCTGTGCGCAGGCTCGCTGACTCGCCATCCTTTGCGAATCAGACGTCTGGAAGTTGTACCAAATGGCTGGAGTGACCTCCAGACATCCGGGGACGTCCCCGCAGACTTCTGGACGTCTGGGAAACCACGCTGAACAGGTAATTCTCTGATCCACTTTTTGAGACGTCTGGAAGAAGTTCCAGACGTCTGATTTTGCACAGTATCGTCTTTTTCGACCCGTTTAGGGCCCGTTCAGGCTCCTTTTTCCGCGATTCGAGTTGCGCTCTTTTCAGAATTAATTCCTCTACCCGTCTACAGTAGCTATACACTGTTTTGAGACACTCCTTGTGTTTGATCCTTGTGATAGGACCTCGTTCAGTTGCAGTCTTGGGAGTCACGGAGGCACGCGGGATTCCCGATCACGCTCCCATCACTCCCGTTGTACCTGGTAGAGTGGCTTAAGTTTATTATTAAAATCTGTTAAAGTATGGAACCATAACTAGAATCTAGGACATTGCATGAATCCTAGGAATGAGAAATGTATGGAATGATAGCTCCTAGGTGATGCATGAATCCTAGGGCTGGAAAACTAGTTGTATGCTAGATCCTAGGATGTGGCACGAATCCTAGGATGGAAAAACTAGTGGAATGTATAATACTGCAGTCTTGGAAAAAATGGAAAGGAATATAAAGCTGCCTGTTACGAATACAGAAACATGAATGAGATCATGGGTCGTAAGAACGTGAAACTGGAAAGTGACACCTGGATGTTTGAGTTAAAAGGATGGAACCCTACGGGGAATTAGGAGTGGAACTCCTGGAAAGGGGAAGGAATGGAACTGAGATGTAGTTTGTACTGTCTCTTGGGTACGCAGTACCAAGGGAAGTACCTGTACCTGTTTAGTGCAGAGTGGGGCCAGCCACCCCAGGGACCCGGGGTTAGGATTGGCCGCTCTGTACCGACTTGCTGGCCCTCGTGTACGTAGTATGGAGGAGAGCTACTAGTGTTAGGAGAGTACTAGCTACCCCACGGGTCCCGCGGTTTTGCTAGCCTCCTTCATCGACTTGTTAGGCCCACTAGGGCAAACCAGGGTAGTCAGGTGAGGGTGCGCGGACTGTGGAGGGGCAAGGCCCCGGTTTGGTTACGGTGGAGGGGTTGGACCCCTGTTACTGAGAGGGCTCTGCCTTGTACTGGTTTCGTGCTGTGCTTTGTGCACACCCGTTAACGGAAACGACTGATCGCGTGCCAGTACGGGTTAGCTACTTGTGCGTTTATCGCGCGTGCCGTAGTCACCGTTACGTCTGTCAGTGACCTTGGGGTGGTTGACTGAGGGTAGGATCACCACAGGGGACTCTCCCGACCAGGAGAGCACCACGTGCTACTTCTACTTTTTGGAAAAGACTGCAATCAAGATCGTTCCCACGAGGAACATTCGAGATCAAGTAAAAGATCTGAGAAATAAATGAAATAGTGTGACAATTGAAAGATGTAAATAAAGAAAGTAATAGAACATAACAGCTACTGTACACTCTACTGTTGTCTTTAGTTTTAGTTTCCACTCTACTCAGCGTTTTGCTGATGTGTTATACTCGTTACCTTTTTCAGGACCAGGTGTTGAGCAGCCAGGGTCAGCGGCTGCAGAGGACGCTGGGCCGAGTAGGGTCCAGTAGAGTTACCACAGTCTTTTGTACCTCTTTTGTTTCTGTTATAGTGAGTAGTTCTTGTTTCCGCTGTACTTTCTTTACCTGCAGTTCATGTTATATGATAAATGTTGTTCTACTATTGTGGTAGTATCTACTGTAGTAGTTTCTTTCCTTACTGCTGTACTTTCTTACTGTTAGTTATATTCATGCTGAATGTGATTTATTTTACTGCTCTTTTGGTTACTTCCTCGTTGGACGACTAGGTCTTGGGATTAGTCGAGTCGGTCCGGTTCTCGTGTCTCGTAGGGACTCGGGAACCGGGTCGTTACAGCATTTATGTACAAGCTTTCTTCTACAGTTCTTGTTGCAAACAACTCTCCAATGAAATGAATGAAAAATGCTTATATATATATATCTCCATGTTGTGAAGTCACCATGATCTTATTGATTGCTATAATATTTGCGTGATTCAAGTTTCCTGTTTCTAACGCCTAATATTCTTGCAACTAAGCATGTCGTACTTAAATATGTAATAATCATGAACCGGCATGCGATTCTAAATAAAGTAGAGCAATAGAAGATCGATTTTAGAAGTAAACAAATGCCTCCTAGAGATGAACGACTGGGGCTCAAGTCTCGTTATTTTTAGAAAATAATATCTTTGTTGGATCGTATTTCGCAACTATACTACGATGCTTTTCCTATCAAAACGTGTGATACGACCTTCTCAACAATCTTCACAAGATTAACGTGTATCTTTCTAAGATTTATATAGGAATCTGATTGTGGTTCTATGAGATCTATTTTAGGCAATCTGAGGACGAGTTTTTATCAGGTGGTCTTATCTGTTTTCTATTTTTGAATCAATTCTTCCATAACTCCTTTATTTTTACCATACATATTCTTTTTAGGAGTTCTTTACTAGGGTTTACGCCTAGCTGAAGGCATAAAACTTAGCATTTTGTACATAGCTGTTTCTTACTTTTTACACTTCCCATACACTTTTCTGATTTTTCACTTCATATTATACTAATTACCTTCATTTAGTCCGACTGTCCACTCTGACCTTTGGTCAGAATTGAAATCGTCTACACAGAGATTTTTGATTTTCTCTATCCGACTCCTTCCATCGCCTTACACTAAATGAAGTGTAATATCTTTTCACCTTTCTTACAATGAGGACATTGTAAAATCTTAGCTTGGGGGAGTGAAGTGAAATTTTCACTTCAAGTGTATGTGTAGAGAAAATATATAAAAAAATAAATAAAAATTAACTACCCATGAAATTTTTAAAAAAATAGAAATACCAAAAATTCTAAAAATTTTAAAGTAAAAAATCATAAAAATTTGAAAATTTATAAAACATAAAAAAATATAAATATATAAATACAAAAATTTTGAAAATTGAAAAAAATTAATAATAATAAAAGGGGTATTTTCATCTAGAATAAAGAAAAGAAGAAAAAATAATTAAGAGCTTAATTTTTCTTTTAGGTCAGAAATAAAATATATATATATAAAGAATATATAGAGTATATGTATATAAGAGCATTAAATTCTTATTTAGATTTTTACTTTTAACATTTTGTTAAAAACACACTTTTATTTGCAAAATCTTAAAACAAGATTTTATTTGAATTAGAATCTTTAAACCTTAAAGCTTTGTTTTTCTATTCTTACCCTGAAATTAAGAAACTAAGGTGTATTAAGTTTAAGACTTAAGTTTTGGAATTAAATTGTAACTTTTTAATCAATTAGATTAAGTAATTCTTTTGCTTTTTGAATATTTGATTTTATGATAAAGTTAGGTAAAAAGGCTAGATATTAAGAGTTAATTAAGTAAAGAGTTAGTAGAATTTTAGTCTTCAAGTCTATTAGGCTATAGTTAGCTAAATCAACTAAACGACATTTGTCTAGACTTAGTAATTTTTGTCTTAACATATCCTATAGGAGGAAACTAAAAGTTTAAAGAACTTGAGAGTGTATGGCTTTGTTGTCCAAGCTCTGGTTTGAGAGCTAAGTAACCTAAATATCCAAAAATCACACACATAGAATTGTCTTGTTAGCATCTGAGGCCGCAAAAACACAGAGGTTAAGAGATCAATTCTAAATCCTCTTTAGTCCAAGGATTTCCGCGGGGTAGTTCTTGAAAGGGTGAAGGATGTGCCACTCACCTAGAAAAAGGATTTGGAAAATAAAGTTAGTAAGAAAAATGAGAAGGGGGATAAAATAAAAAAAAATAAAATAAAACACCTTGCAGTTAAGTACCTTGCTACAAATGGGCACTTATGCAGTTTTTCCATAATATAAAGCATCTCGGTATAAATAGATGCTATCCTTCCATCAAATAAAAGAACACCTCGCTACATATGGGTGTTCTAACTTATAGAAAAAGTTAAGCCAAAGGCTTGAATTGGAATGATCTGGATTAGAAATTGATGTCTTAAGATCAGGATCTTTTGCAAATTTGGATGCCTTTAGGACAACTCTCTTCACAAGCACGGATGTTTTAAAATCATAGCTACTGAACCTTGGTATTGGGTAATGAAGCCTAAGAAATCGGGTTTTGAGGATTTACAGTTGAGACGTAAAGAAGTATTGACAAAATCCTAGGTCTAGAAGTTTGTCCTTAGTGCTGTAGGTTGGTAGATTAAAGTTTTACTACTCTAAGTTTGGTTAATGATGAATATCTAGTTAATTTGCTTAAACTTAGATTGATAGAAATCAAATATCATAAAGAAAGGATTAACTTAAGTCTATTGAGTTTTTGAGTTAAAATTTAATTTCCAACTCTTAGGTTTTGTTTTCTTAAAACACTTTGAATTCTAAGTTTTTAAGGGTTAAGAATGGTTACAAAGAATAAGTGATTTTTGAGATTCTAATTTTTAATAAAATACTTGTTAACTCTATTTTTAATAAAATGTGTTTTGAAGGTGTTTTGAGTTTAAGTCTACGTAAGGAAATTTTCACAAAATTCTTTGTATATTAGTTATTTATATTAAATCAAAAAATTTTTCTGACCTAAGCTTCCCTCTACTTGGTTCTTATTTATATTAATTTAAATCAAGTGCTTTAAAACATCATATTTTTAGTTAATTTTTCTAGGGACTAGCAAAACTTTGGCTTGGGGGTATGATGAGAAGCTCATCATGGTCTCTAATTACCCCTAATTAACTATTCTTCCTAGTTAATTAGCTAGAAATATGTGAATAAATGGGTTAATTATTAAATAAGGGATAAATAGTAAAGGACCTTAAAATAAGTTTAAAATGCTATATTATCATCCAATTAATATTATTAATAATTTAATTAATAATTGGACTCGAAATATTATAATAATTCATTTAATTAATGTCTTAACTAGTTTAAGTATAATATATACCTAAGTATGTAATAACTTAAGTAACATTAAATAAATTAATTTAAAAAGGTCAAAAATGTAAATTCAAGGTCTAAATATAATAATTGTCTTATTTATAATCATATATAAAAAGTTGAAAAAGATTTAAATTAAAATAAACCTTGAAAACCTGAGTTTACATTTTAGTCCTTAAATTTTATTTCAATCGGGTCCTTAATCTTCATTTAGGTCCTTAGTTTTCACTACAAACAAGTCCCTGGAACTTCTTTCCTTCTTCGACCGTTTGGACGGTTGATGACAGGAGGTGCGCCGACCGTCTGATCATCGCCCATCTGACGTCATACCTTCTTCTCCAAGCTCCAGGAGCTTGTGCTCACCATCTCCTTTTCATCCACCGGTCTGGATGATGCTAAAATCGTAATTTAGGGTTGGAGATAACCTCACGGACGTTGGAGAAGATGCCGGTGGTTATTCTTCTCCTAGCTGCTTCTCCGTCCAGATTCCACCTCCAACTCAGCCGCCGCCACCTATAAATACCTCTTCACACCCTTGATTTCCACTAAGTTGGCTCCCTTCCCTCTTCTTCACTGAGGTGACCCGATAGGCTATTCTCTCTAAATTGTGGCAAATTTCCTCTGCCTCATCCGTCTTCCTCCATCCATCTTCAATAGCTCTGGACCTCCGCCGAAGTCAGCTCAATCTTCTGACACAAGTGCTAACTAGGAGCTCCTTTGCTTCACCTCACAACTGCCCGCTGGAGATCTTTCGACAACCCTCTAATTTCCTCCTTCGTCATGAGCCATCGACGAAGATCTCCTATCCACTTCATCCAGGTAACACTAGATTAGGTTGGTAGATTAGTTTAGTTAGTTAGGTAGAGTAGGTAGTGTAATGTCAGAATTCACACTCGTCTTCCTCAACTTCGGCGAGCTCCTTGAGCTTGTCAGGAGCAATTATTTTGTCTTTTTAAGTCACCGTTCACCTTCTTGAATCTTCCATGAACATTTCTATCATTTTTAATTACTGAATAGATAATTTAATCGCCTAAACTACCTCCACCTCCATCAACTACTCCTGCTGTCCATGGCAACAGTAGTTGAGCTAATTCCACCTTCCTTGTGTCCTACATCATTAATTCATCACCTAAGGACACTAATCCTCACTCTAATTTGAATAATTACCACCTATAACTTAAAAGCCCAAATTCAATTAAGTTCCTGAGGTCGCTGTCAATGACGGCTCAAGAGTAGTTTAAATCATTAATTATATACATATATAGCATCTCAAATATCTGTTGACTTGTTTCCTCCACTCAATTAAGTGGGAAAACAAGTTTTGAGCCTAATTCAACTCAGATCTTGTGCAAAATGAATTCACTGTTTAATCTTTACTTAAATGGATAAATGATGAAATTTATTTGTTCCTGAGGTTCCTTGTGACCTCAGGAAGCTTTTTGAATCTTTAATGACACAATTTCACATTATCTGTACACATTTTACCTTTTTTAGGACTCACCAAGAGCCATTCAATTTTTAGATCTACATTTGGTAGATCTAAAAACCACCATCCATCCTCTCTCTCACTCTCCCACGAGCTCCCACCATAGGCCTCTCTAGAGAATTCCATAATTCTCTAGAGAGCTTCCCTTAGGTCTATAAAAAGACCTAAGGGGTGCCCATTTGGTCCATCTTGGTCTTTTAGCATAGCTCCACCTTCCATAAGCCATCACCACCTCCACCTCCATGTTCACAAGCTACACCATGATGCCACCACCTCCACGCCAAGCCTAGACCAGGATCAACTTCTCCAACCTCTCCAAGGGCCGACCTAAGCACCATTGGCCACCCCTCCTCCTCTCAACCAAGTCAAAGAACATCGTAGCCCACCTCTGAATGCCCTTAGTTGTGAAGATTAGATTATAGTTCTCATAGTTTTACTGCTTTATTTACTGCTTAATAGTGTAGCTCTATATTCTCCCCCAATGATGCATGCATAATCCCCCCTTAGAGTCATGTATGCAATTGTTTTCTGCTAGCTAGATTTATGTTTTCAAGCATTCCTCTACAAGATTTCCATGAGCTTTATGTTCAAACACCATCATGAATCAATCAAAATCTTTTTCTATATATATATCTATTTGTGAAAATCACCATGAGCCTTGTTGCAATATTTTTGTGTGATTAAAGTTGCATGTCTCAATTTCTGATACTCTGGAAACTAAACATGTCATGCATAAATACGAACTTAGCATAAATCGACATACGATTTTGAATAAGTAGAGCAAGAGAGATCGATTTCAAATCTACATTTCCATAAACACCTCCCAGAGATGAACGACAGGGACTCCAAGCCTCGTTATCTTTATAAATTAATTTTGACGAGCATTTTTGCGCTCTATACTACGACGAGATCTCTGTTTTCAAAACACGCACGAGAATTGCCCTCTATCACCTGCCATCCATTGAGAAAAAGTGATAGGCGCGCGGTGGTCATTAATATTTATTGTCGGTTGATTAAGCGATGACAAATATATTTTTTTCATCGGTTATTGTAAGAAGCAACGATGAAAAGATGGTTAAAATTAGCGCCTAAAATTTAGGCGGCATTAGTTATTGAATTTTGACCTCTACCATCAGTTAGTGGAAGAAGCGACGACAAAAAGTAGGTTAAAATTAGTGCCTAAAATTTGGGCAACATTAGTTGTTTAATTTTGACTTCTGCCATCGATTAGTGGAATAAGCGATGACGAAAAGTTGGTTAAAATTAGCGGCTAAAATTTGGGCACGATCAAGGAGGGATTGAAGTTATCCTTTACCATCGATTTCTGATAGAACCGACGGCGTAGATTGCTTCATCTATCATAGGCAGCACTGACCACCCATCACTGTTCATCTTCCCCAAACCTAACCTAAACCCATCCTCCCACAGTGTCACTAGAACTCTCGTCGCCGCCCCTCCTCCTCCTTCTCCAACGGTCTCCTTGTCATCCTCCTCGCCATCCCCGGTAGCCTGATCATCTTCCTTCCCCTTCATGATGCCCTCCTCCTCCTCTTTCTCCAACGAGTTCATCCTCCTCCTCCTCGCTGTCCCCATGCTCCTTCTCCACCCCAATACCCTCCTGCCACCCTCCTCCTCCTCCCCGACCCCCTCCTCCTCCCCCTCCTATCATCCTCCTCCTCCTCCTTGACCCCTCATGCCGCCCTCCTGTTTACCAAGTGAAATCGATGTTATAAAAGCTACGTCGTAGTATAGGTCAAAATTTCTTGAAAACAGATAATATTTATACTTGAATAAAGTCCAAGGTCATTCGCTGGGAGCAAGTGGCAAATATGAATCTCAAGATCGCAGTTTGAATCAAATATATGAGTAATTGCAATCAAAACTTAATTAAAAATGATATAGAGATGAAGCTCAATAATAAAGTGTAAAAAGATGGGGTTAAAATGATGATTTAAATCACCAAATTAACCCTACAATTTAACCATAATTATTTCAAATGTTTGCACAGTATCAACCACAATTACTTCACGCAAGATGAGTAAGCAATAGATCCTGAGAGGCTTGGATATGTGAAATCAGACGGTGGATGCGTAGATCAGGCGTCTTAAACAACCAGTTGCTACAGTTCCTCCAAGAGACTCAAGGGTCTCTTCTTCTTCAGCTTTCCTTGCCTTGGCTCTTTTCCTCTTCCTGTGACTAAGTGTTGCACGACTACTTGCAAGAGCAAAACCCCCCTCCCCTCTCTCTCTTTTCTTCTCCTTAACCCCCTCCCAGATATATGCTAATCGGATCCAGGTACATGGGTAAACGGTTCAGAGCTCAGACTCGCGTGGCGTGGCTGCGGGCGAGAGCATGCAATGGGCGTGTGTGTGGGGACCTTACCCCCTACGCATGCTGAGGTGATAAGCTAGATGCACAAAATCAATTTAAACTACATGGGGGAGTCTGTGCTTTCTGATGTGGGACTATGTTGTCCCCTATTCTTCGCGCAGCAGGCAATGAACTTCCTTTGCCGAATAGTTGCAGCTGCTGCATTCCAGGTCTCTAATTGAGGACCTGGAGACCTCCTTGGAGTTATTCCGCATTTCCTGGGGTAGACGCCTTGGAGCAAAGGCGCAATAACACCACTTGAAACTCCTTGAAGAAGCTCCACCAATGGCGGCTTCACCTGTGGCTTGAAAACAAGAACAAGGCCTAATGGCCATGTCAAAATAGCTCAAGAGTGGTCGTTGGAGCATGGCGATTGCGGTGGTGGTGGTCTGAGGGTGTGTGAGCATGTGAAGAAGTCTGGTGAAGTTGGAATGGAGGTGCGGTGAGGGTGGCGTTTGGGGGACTTGTGGAGTGGCGAATCAGTGAAATAGACAGAGGGTTTTTTGCCCTCTGTGTGATGGCAGAGCTCCTGGCGGTGAGAGCAGCAAGAGTCGAGCGGTGTAGCAGCATGTAGGCATCGTTGGAGCGTTGCCAGAGCAGATGAAGATGAAGGCGTCGAGGGAGAGTCAGTGGTTGGAGGTGAGATGTGAGTGTGGGAAAAAGATGTACGGAGATAGAGAGAGATATAAAGATACTTAGCGATGAGGTAGAGAGGTGGAGATGGCTGGTTTTGGTAGACCGACGTCGGAGGAGGAGAGATCGGCAAAGCGGCGACGGCGAGTTAGGGAGGGGCACGTCATCCCTTTGGTCGGGGAGGATCGCGATGAAGAGGAGAGTTGAGAGGACTGACCAATTTGGTCGTTGGACATCCGGAGGAAGGGGATCGAAGAAGTCACCGGAGCAGCGGTCGTTGGTGGCTGGAGGAAGGGGATTTAGGGGCTTTTGGCTTGCCAAGACTTGCTGAGAAGCACGGTGAGGCATTGGTCATACTTATATAGGCCATAGGAGGCCTTTCCAAGCATGGAAAGAAGCTTCCAAGCTTGGAAGTACCTCGTGAAATTGGATACCTGAACCTTCAAATGGTTCACATGACCTTTTAGGAAAGAATTGGAGCCCAAGATTGATCTTATGTGGAAGGGAATCTCACAAAGAATCTCTAGTTCAATTTTGGGAAGGTTTGATTAAGAATCAAGCGAGAAATCTCTGCTCAAATCTCTTCGGAGCAAGGTGCATTCACACCAATGGTAGCAGGGACCAACTTGTAAAGAAGATGACAAAAGTTAGAGACCCAAATGCAGATTTTTCGAAAGTTAGGGGCATGTGTGTGAGAGAAAAGACTCAGATAGGATCAAATTGCAAACTAAGTCAAGATGATCTCAGATTGGGCCCAAATTTTGGTACAAACCTAATTTGAACCTAAGAAATCTAATGTTGAAGTTGGATTTCGATTTTGACCTAGTTTGCTTGAGTAAATTGTATAATTACCCAAATTAGGGCAAAAGTCTAACTGTGGCTCTATTTTAGGTCAAGACGGGTTCTGATGGTCAAATTGAAGGTACTAAACCCTAGAGAATATTTTTCTATGAATTTTAGAGGGTTTAGGTGAATTTTATCCTGACTAGAACCTCAATAGATTAAGTGGGTCTATTTTTAGGATTTCAAATGTTCATTAATTCTATGAAAACCCATTTCGTTCTATACATATCCTTTTGTTAGACTCTAAAGCACATTTTGACCTTTATTTAACCCCTGAAAAAATTCATGGTTATTCTATTTTTGTGATAGAATGGTAAATTTGCAGAAATAACCCTGTAATCTTATCTTCTTCTCAAATCAGTGTTTTGTGGCCTTAAGAACTTCTGATGGATATGTAGGAGCTTTTATTCACTTAATTAGATCAAATTGAGCTTGTTATGGCTCATGATGGTGTTCCGATCATACCCCCATGCCTTGCTTTTGCTAGTCCCTTAGCAAAACCATCTGAATTGAACCAGTTATCTAAGTCAGATTTAACCATCAAGATGCCTTACTAGGCTGCATTTCTAGGAATCAGATCTTAATACCAACAATAGGCCTAGAGGTACCAAAGTACCAGTCAAGATCCAGACTTGACTAGCTTTCACCTCAGTCTGCCACGAAGGTTTCTAAGGCTCACAGGAACTAACCTAAGATTTGTTGAACCCAGTGGTTAAAGCACCCATGCTTAAAACATGGTTAGTCCAGTTCAGTTTGCTAGTGCATCTTTTAGAGAGACATAGAAGGAGAATTTGATTTGTGGAGAGCTTTCTCTCTCTTTTCTTTTCATTATATTTTTCCTAAAATCCATCCTCGGATTGACCCTAAACATGGTCTGTATTGGATTCCTTGTCTCCACCATCAATCCTCGCAGGGTCCCTAGCAATCGATGCTTCGAGATAGCACCGCCCACGACAACCCCCAGAACCCTGGCTTTCGAGATTTCAGGATAATCCCGCCCATGACATTCTGTAGCTAAATCTAGACCCTGGCAATCGACATTTTGTGATAATGCCGCTCATGGCATCTAAACCAAAATAAGGTGCTTACAT
This sequence comes from Thalassia testudinum, assembly GCA_037157565.1. Lineage (NCBI taxonomy): Eukaryota > Viridiplantae > Streptophyta > Magnoliopsida > Alismatales > Hydrocharitaceae > Thalassia > Thalassia testudinum. Next base: position 10,845,219 of record JAZHRO010000056.1, read on the forward strand.
GCCCCCAGTAGGATATTTAGATATCCTAGGAGACAAGAATTGAGGAGACGATATGTTATTGCACATCTTCGAGGGGAATTTCCCACCTCTCTACGCTAGGAACTCATCCAAATCAACTTGTGTTTTCAAGCTGTTCCTAATCTAGATCTTAGGACCTTTTTCAGAACAAATTAAATGTCTTTTGGCATGATGTTATCTTTTAAAGTGCACTGAACCAGACTGTGTGTGATTTAAGGTGCTTATGTTACTAAGTCCCGCAAACCAGATATCAGTTAACGGGGTCGAATACTCCCTAAGTCTTAAACCTAATACATAAGCTTTGCATTTTCCCCAACCTCTTGAGGATTAATCTGAATCTTAACAAGTACGTGAATGTTTAAATCCAATACAGATCCAAGAGGCCTAAGGTCAGTATTCACCACTAATCCCTTAAGTTTTAGCCTTTTAGGTCTTAATTCGTCATTCGATCCAACCTAGAAGGTGGGCAGGTTCCAAATTATTTCTAAGGGACTCAATTTTCTTTTCTTTTTCTTTGTGTTCCTTTCTTCTCTTTTCAATTTTCTTCCCTCCTTTTCAAAAAATGCTCTTCTTTTTTCTCAACCTCCTTTTTTTCTTTGGAATATGTAATTTTTTTTGATGAAACCCTTTCTTGTGAAGTGATTCTCACATCATTTTGCACTTTAATATCCCTCCATGCCTATGATTTGCAATGTCCTCATTGTAAATTAGGTAGGTTCGAGTTCAGCTTAGATCATACATTAGAATAGGGTCAAAGGGTGGGTGGACGGGTCTGGATGACTGTTGCGAACGATTTCAAGCTCTGGTATGGGTACTAGAGGTGGAGTCGGCTATTCTAATGGACAAATCCTAAAGTGCAATATGAGTTCAGCAACGAGATGTGTCAAGAAGCATTTCGGGTTTTTCATAAAGATGATTGGTTGCCTCCCGTTAAGCACCGAGTTTAATGCCATCAGTCGGGTGCAATATGCTCAAGGAGAATGGAGATCAAAAGAGATAGCAGCCAAGTTTGTATCAGTGAGTTTGACGAATGGTTTGAGTCTTTGACCGTTAATGACAAAAGGTTTAGAATCAAGGCTGAGTTCACTAATTTCGACCGCTCCATTTCCAAAGATTCGTCTCAGCAAGAATGGTCCAATCCATTTTAATCTGAGTTTTCCTAGGAAGAGTTTAAGCTTGGTATCAAAGAGTAGAACTTTTTGACTGGTAAAGATGTTCTCCTGGATAAATCGGAGGACAACTTTATGATTACTAGTTCTTGTGGGGATGGCTTCCATCCACTTGGAGACATAATCAACAGCGAGTAGAATGTATTCGATGTCATTGGATCTGGGAAAGGGACCCATGAAATCGATTCCCCATATGTCAAAGATTTCTTACACAGTTATCGGGTTTAAAGGCATCATATCTCGTGAACCCATGTTGCTGAGGGTTTGACAACGAGTGCATGCCCTACAATATGTCTGTGCATCTTTGAACAATGTGGGCCAAAAGAACCCACACTGGAGAATTTTCGTTGTGGTTTTACACCTAGAGAAATGGCCACCGCAGGCCTGGTCGTGATAGAATAAGATTACGTCATTGACCGCATCGTCAAGGATGCATCTCCGAATTACCTGATCGTTGCCAATGTGGAAAAGGTATGGTTCCTCCCAAATATAGTACTTGGCCTCGGAAATCAATTTGTCTCACCTGGAAGTCGCCCAATCTGTTGAGACTTTCCCTGTAACCAAGTAGTTTACAATATCAACAAACCATGGGAGACTGTGAATGGCTAGCAGGTGCTCGTTCGGAAAATGCTCGGTGATCGGACCAGACAAGTCGATGACTAAAGAAGGAAGATAGGACAAATGATCAGCTACCATGTTCTGCTTTCCCGCCTTACCATAAATCTCGAGATTGAATTCTTGCAACCGTACGATCCAGCGGATTAGTCGATGTTTCGCATCCTTCTTTGCGAGGAGGTGCCTTATTGCAGTGTGATCAGAGTATATGATAACACGGGAACCCAAAAGATAAGATCTAATTTTTCCACTCCAAATACGATGGCTAGCAGCTCTTTCTCAGTAACTGTGTAGTTACGCTAAGGTTCATCAAGTGTCTTGCTAGCGTAGTAGATGACCATGGGTTTCCCATCTATTTTCTGCCCAAGTACCACACCCACAGCATAATCAGATGCATCGCACATGATCTCAAAGGGTTGAGACCAATCAGGGGATTGCAGGATAGGTGCTTTGGTAACTCGATCACACAGAATCTCAAACGCATGAGTGCATTCCTCGGTAATTTTAAAATGGGCATCCTTTGAGAGAAGATTAGTCAGGGGGCACGCGATTTTTGAAAAATCGGGAATGAATTGACGGTAAAAATCGACGTGCCCTAGAAATGAACGGATGTCCTTGACCAAGCTAGGCATAGGGAGTTTGAAAATCAGATTCACTTTGGCTCGATCAACTTGGATGACTTTTTCAGAGATGAGATGTCCCAGGACAATTCCCTCAGGTGCCATGAAGTGGCTCTTTTCCCAGGAAAGAACCAAATTCACGTCAATACATCGCCTAAGGATTTGGACCAAGTGCAGGAGGCAATCATCAAAAGATTCCCCAAATACCTAGAAGTCATCCATGAAGACTTCAAGGTATTCACCTACCATATCTGAGAATATGGCAAGCATGCACCGCCAAAAAATAGAGGGTGCATTGCGGAGACCGAACGACATCCTTCGAAATGCGTACGTCCCAAAGGGGAAGGTGAAGGTAGTCTTCTCTTGGTCTTCAGGATCGATTGTAACCTGGTTATAATCGGTGTACCCATCCAAGAAGAAGAAGAATCGATTTCCCACTAGTTTCTCGAGGATCTGATCAATGAACGGTAGTGGGAAATGATCCTTCTTTGTGGAGGATTTGAATCTTCTGTAATCAATGCAGACTCTCCACAAGTTCACTATATGCGTCGGTATGGTTTCTCTGGTTTTAGTCGTAAACACGGTGAGTCCTGCCTTCTTAGGCACAACTTGGATTGGACTCACCCATCGACTGTCGGAGATCAGGTAGATGATCCCTGCATCTAACCACTTGATGATCTCCTTTTTCATGACATCTTGCAGGTTTGGATTCAGGCATCTTTGCATTTCATGGGATGGTTGTGAGCCCTCTTTGATATAGATGTGATGTGGGCAATATGAGGGGCAAATGCCAGTCAGATCATTGAGAGTCCATCCAATGGCTTTCCGATGCTGCTGGAGGACAGTAATCAAGCATGTTTCTTGATCAGATGTGAGTTGGGAGTTGATAATCACAGGAAACATCTGATTGGAACCCAAAAAGATGTATTTGAGATGATTGGGAAGAGGCTTTAATTCTATAATTGGATTGTCAGCAGCAGCAGGTGGTTCAGGGTGGGTGTCAGAAGCAAAGGAAGGAGTTATGGGTGTGTTTAGGTTAGGTTCAGGCTCCTCTAATATGATCGGTGTATTCTTCAAGTTCTCAAGAGCATCCATGTCTAAGACGATGAAATCCATGGGAAAGTAAAAATCGTCTACCCTAACTATGACATCCTCGAGTACTCCTTTTGGTGACTTAATAGATCGATCAACTAACTGTAAAGTCATCTCTATCTGTTTAAGTTCAGATTCCTCGAAGTGGTCTAGTAGGGATGTGGGTATCAAATTTATGGAAGCTCTTAGGTCCAATAAGGCTCGGTTAAATTGTATATCACCGATAGCACAGGAGATTAGAGGGGTGCCTGGGTCTTTTGCCTTAGGCGAGAGTTTACCCAAAATGATGGAGCTGGCTTGCTCCGACAGTACGATTGGGTTCCCGCCTTTGGTTCGCGGCTTACGCTTGGGTGTACACACGTCTTTCAGGAATCGTGCGTAAGCCAGTACATGGTGAATTGCATCCATCAAGGGGATGTTTATTTGAACCTACTCAAAGAGCTTGACCAGGTCCCCCTCAAGTGCCACGGGTTTGGTTATCTTCTTTCCTTTGGTTAAGGCCTCAAGAAATGGAACCTTAGATGGTTCCTTTAGCTTGAGCTCTTTATCAGGAATGGGCGTGTCCCGGATGACCAATCTAGGGTTAGGGTCTATAGGCTCAGGCATGTCGTGGCTAGGAAAAGGTGGGTATTGTGTTGCTTTGCCACTACGGGTGGTGACGAAATTTAATCATGCTTGATTTTGGTTTGGATTGGGCAAAATACGTGTCTGCTGCTGAAATCCAGAGTATGAAGTTGAAGCATCCATCCCGTCAGGTGATGGAGCAAAAGGGGCCTGATAAACAAAGTGAGCTTGGCCCTGATTTGGGTTCATAACGTGCCTCTGGTTCAGCACGTTATTCGGGTTTGGAAGAGACTGGGAAGGAAGTGCAGCAGGATGACAAGTACTTACCAGCTGGGAATATTGATTTCGTAGCTCAGAGATCTCTTCTTTGTGCTATTTTTGCATGTCAACCAAGGTCTAGAGAATCAAAGATGTCTGATCTTCCTTAGGTGGTCTAGATTGGAAATTTTGATTGGGCCTTGGTTGAGTAGGTTGATATGGTTGCTGGTTTTGTGGTCAGGTTTGGAATTGGGATCTTAGATTCGAGTTATTTCCCTACCAGGAAAAGTTAGGATGATTGCGCCATCCAAGGTTATAGATGTTGGAGAAAGGATTATTCTAGACGGCATGAAGACCCTCGCAAGTCTGAGGAGCTTCGAGATAATCAGGATATGGGGTTCAGAGTTCCCCCAACTGTGGTGGGCTAACTCGGAGTTGCCTTCGAAGCCATAATCAGATGGGGGTGGATATACATCCATCCCTGGGGAGTGGTAGATGTTGTGCGCATTCTCCCTTCCTATGTGTGGGTTCGCATATGTGCTTTGAGGTGCAGTGGTGGATTTGTGTAGATGACGAGTAATGTCGTCCACCTTCTTTTTGAAAATGGAGACCTTATCCAATTGACTGGCTACCAACTTCAAATCAATGAATGTGGAATGGCCTCAAGATTCATGCACCCCCCGATTGTTCAGTCGTATGTACCCAGTGACTCATTGTTCAAGGAGTTCTCGCATATGTTTTCAAGAATCTTCCAGATTGTGTCCTCATGTCAAATAGCTTAATGTCATCACAGAGCCCAAGGTAAAAGGATTGGACTTGTTCCCACTTCAGAACTCCATGATGGAGGCACTTACGCATGAGATCTAGAAAGTGATCCCATGCCTCGTGTAGAGATTCTCCCACTCCTTGGGAGAAGTGTGTGATTTGGTGCCGCATCGTGTTTGTACGACCAATGGGGTATAATTTTTGTAAGAAGGCGGTCTGAAGTTCTCCCCATGTGTTGATCGTGTGTGGTTGAGTCTGAAACCAGTGAGTGGCTTTGCTAGCCAGAGAGAATGAGAAGAGTTTTAAGAGTAATCCATCCCGATTCTGTACATCTGCCCTAAAAGTGTGGGCCATATGTTTTAGGTTTTTGATGTGTTGGAAAGGATCCTTGAAGTTCAAGCCATGAAATTTTTGGGTCATATGAAGCATGCTAGGCTTGAGATTCACCTCGGGTCCTCCTGTGGGAATGTTGATTCGGGGTTCGATCTCCATCGCTCCGGGATTATAGTGATCTCGTATTTGAAAACGCGACGGTGGGTTAATGATGGCATTGATTCGATTTTTTAAATTATGGACTTGTTGCTCAAGCTTAGGTTGATCTTCTTGGTGATCCATAGCTGATAAGCAGGAAGTTGGTTCTGAATCAGAAGATGTGTCAATGTGATCAGGTTATTGCACAAACACGGAAGTCAAGCCGTGACCTCGACGAGAGTGAATGACTAATGGAGGCCTCAAGGGTGGTCTTAAGGACCTCCTCTTGAACATGCACTAATGGGGTAGATGAGGGACAGAAGGTGATGGACCCAATCAAGACACCCAAATATTTTGGATGACTATAGAGGTTCGGGGCAGATGATACTCCTAAGTCAGAAAGTTGTCCACGTGAGAATTACTTGGGTAGCCAGAAAGGGAGAGTGCCGCGAAGACCCCTACACGGTAGAGTGATGAGAAGCTTATCATGGTCTCTAATTACCCCTAATTAACTAGTCTTCCTAGTCAATTAGCTAGAAATATGGAAATGTATGGGATAATTATTAAAGAAGGGACAAATAGTAAAGGACCTTTAAAATAAGTTAAAAATGCTATATTATCATCTAATTAGTATTATTAATAATTTAATTAATAATTAGACTTGAAATATTGTCAGTAATTTATCTAATTAATGTGTTAACTAACTTAAGTATAATAATACCTAAGTATGTAATAACTTAAGTAACATTACTTAATTTAATAAATTAAGCTAAAAAGGTCAAAAATGTAAATTCAAAGTCTAAATATAATAATTGCCTTATTTATAATCATATATGAAAAGTTGAAAAAGATTTAAATTAAAATAAACCTAGAAAACCTTAGTTTACATTTTAGTCCTTATATTTTATTTCAATCGAGTCCTCATTCTTCATTTAGGTCCTCAGCTCTTGTTACGAATAAGTCCCGAAAACTTCTTCTTCTTTCCTTCTTCAGCCTCCTCAACAGCTGATGATAGGAGGTGCTTCCACTGTCTGATCACCGCATACCCGACGTCATTCCTTCCTCTCCAAGCTCCTAGAGCTTGTGCTCACCATCTCCTTTTCATCCACCGGTCTAGATGAAGCTGCAATCCTATTTTAGGGTTGTGGATAACCTCACTGGCGTTGGAGAAGATACCGATGGTTACTCCACTCCTAGCCTCTTCTCTATCCATATTCAACCTCCATCTCAGCCACCGCCACCTATAAATACCCCTCCACACCCTCGATTTTCACTAAGTTAGCTCCCTTCCCTCTTCCTCATTGAGCTAACCGATAGGCTATTCTTTCTAAACTCCAGCAACCTTCCTCCGCTTCATCCGTCTTCCTCCATCCATCTTTGATCGCTCTGGATCTCCGCCGACGTCAGTCAAGTCTCTTGACGTAGTGCTGACTAGGAGCTCCTCTGCTTCACTTCACAAACGCCCGTCGGACTTCTTTTGTCAACCCTCTAATTTCCTCCTCCGTTAAGGACAATTGAAGGAGATCTTCTACCTCCTTCATCCAGGTAACAGTAGGCTAGGTAAGTAGATTAGTTAGGATAGTTAGTTAGGTAGATTAGATAGGTGTAATGCTAGATTTCCATTCGTCTTCTTTAGCTCCGGCGAGCTCAGTGAGCTAGTCAGGAGAAATCTCTTATCTTTTTAAGTCACCGATCACCTTCTTAAATCATTCATGAACATTTCTATCACTTTTAATCACTAAATTGATCATCTATTCGTCTAAATCACCTCCACATTCACCACTGCTCCTGTTATCCATGGTAGAAGTGGTTGAGCTTACTCCACCTCCACTGGGCCCTCCACCACTTATCCATCACTTAAGGGCCCCTATCCTCACTTTAATTTAAGTAATTACCATCTATAACTTAAATGCCCAATTTAATTTAATCTCCTGAGCTCGCTGTCAATGGCAGCTTAGGAGGATTTCAAATCATTACAGGTCTAATCCCAGTAATCATTATGGAAAATGACCCAGAATTAAAGCCAAACATTATAGGTCTAATCTCACATTTTTACAGATTTGCATCCGAGGATCCATTTCAACATATTGAAGATCTTAAAAATCTATCTGAAACTCTTGGACCTCGAAATCAAAATAAGGAAATCCTACTCATGAAGATGTTCTCTTTTAGCCTTAAAGGTAAAGCTGCATATTTGTATAGAACTATTGCAAGACCAATCTCAACTTGGGCTGAACTCGAATCTGCATTCTTGAAGAAATTCTTTCCTATTGGTCGCACGAATGCTTTAAGGCGAGCAATCACAACTTTTAATCAAAATCAAGGAAAACCAATTCATGAAGCATGGGAACGCTTTCATGAATTACAAAGGAAATGCCCACATCATGACATCCCTCGTTGGCAACTAATGCATATCTTCTATTATGGATTGTAAGAAGGCATTCGCAATCTAGTCGATGCCTCTTGTGGAGGGAACTTTCTCAATCGTGACACAGAATTCGCTTTAGAATTATTTGAAGGGATGGCGGAAAACTCGATCAACAATGCATTCATGTCGCAATTTACGCGGGGCACGAATACAACACATCAAAATCCGCATAAGGGCATTCACAAGATTGGGAATCCATTTAGTTCAAAGGATTTGAAAATTATTGCAGAAAAATTGGACAAAGTTGACATCGTAGCAAAGCATCTTGATGAGGTCCGAAATACTATGAAAACTCTTACACCTCTACTTGCTACGCAAAATCCCGCTCATTCACCTGTTTCGCAAATTCCCACAGGGAGGGAATTTGTGAATAATCTGGATTCTAGAGATCCATCTTCCTTGGGTTTTCTATCTACTCATGCACCAACCCAAGGAGGGACCTTTGTCCCACAATCTTTCCCACATTTTTCCCCATCTCCTATTTTTGTGGAAAACATGCCCTATCCTTTAGATCTGAACGCCATTTAGGGATATGCACCAAGATCAAACCCATATTCTAATTCCTATAATCTTGGATGGCATAATCACCCTAATTTCTCTTGGTCTGACCATTCACAAAGACCATCATATCCGACTCAGACCAGGCAAAACCTGCCTATGTTGCCGTTTCAGTAACCTAATGCGAGACCATTTTACGTGGGTTTGCAAAACCCCGTAGGGCCAAATAGAGATTCACACCTTGACCAGATTTTGCAAGCTGTGACTGAAAGCCAGTGACAGAATGCTGAGGCTTTTGCTGAAGTCCAACGGCAATGTTCAGCAGAATTGGCTGATCTTAGGGGCCAAATCTTGTAGTTAGCTGAATCTCGTCAGCTAGGGGCCCTTCCATCCCAGCCAATTCCAAACCCTAGGAATATCCAACAGAGACAACACCCGGGAGTGCAAAATCCGAATCAGGGACATGTCCATTTCCTTAATCAATTACCCCTGAATCCAAATTTGAATCAAAATCCAAATCCACCCTCTGCTAATCATGATTTTAAGTATCTTAATCAACAGCAATCATTTTCAAATCAACCTTTGATTTCTAATTCATCTTTCCAAAATCAACAAGCATCTTCTTCATCAGCTTCCTCTTCACATGCGGGTATTAACTCTGTTACAACCTGCCGTGGAACTTCCACTAGGGATCCAGTTTATCTAAGGAACCTATCCCAAGACCCTAGTACGTCTAGAATGACCCCTGTTTTTACATCTGTAAGAGGTGCAGAACCCGATCTCGCAATTCCTGCTAATTCACGAGATCCAGGAAATACCTTAGTAGAACAGGAAATCCATGTCCCATTTCCTGAAGCTTTGAAGACTAGGAAACAAAAACAACCTGTTACATTAGATGAAGATTTAATTAAAATTTTTGAACAGGTACACATTAATATCCCACTCCTAGATACTATCAAACACATTCCAACTTACGCGAGATTTCATAACGAGTTGTGTACTCCTAAGCGTAAGCCGAAGAAAGGAAGCACTGTGGTACCTTCAGAGCATGTGAGCTCTATAATTTCAAGTACGCTTCCTTTGAAAAAGAAAGACCGAGGATCTCTATTTATTTCCTGTATAATTGGGGATCAGTGTTTTGACAGAGTCCTCCTAGATTTAGGAGCATCTATTAACCTCATTCCTTTATCTTTGGTAAAACATTTCAACATAGAAAACCTTAAGTCTACCAATGTGACTTTACAATTAGCCGATAGATCTATCAAGTCACCTAAAGGAATGTTGGAGGATGTAATTGTAAGAGTTCAGGATTTTTATTTCCCAGTAGATTTTATTGTCCTTGATATAGAAGTACTCGAACACATTAGAGATACCCCAATTATCTTAGGGAGAACTCTTTTTGGCCACTGCAAAGGCCAACATTGGTTGTGAATCTGGAAAGATTGAATTGAAATTTGGGGAGAAGACAATTAAATTGGATATATTTAGAGCTTCTAGAGGATTGGATTGTAATTAGATTGAGGAAATCAAATCTATTGCAGTTTTTGAGGATGACATTAGTTCCTTCAAACTAGAAAGCACACCTTTTGATATCCCATACCCTTAAAATGACGAAACCCTATTATTAGAATCTTTACTCAATCCTAAATCTGAATCTTATAACTCATCTAACTCACTTATTACAATTGAAAATCCTGCCCCAAATCCTGCTGTTGATTCTACTCTTGTATTAGAATTGAAACCATTGCCTGATAATCTTAAATATGTTTATCTCGAATCTGATCAAACATATCCTGTAATTATCAACTCTCTCTGAATCACAAGAATCCAAATTGATCAAGGTTCTTCAAGATCACAAGAAGTCAATTGGGTGGAATCTACATGATCTCACTGGGATTAGCCCCAATTTTTGTACCCATCGCATCTATATTGAAGATGGGGCACGACCTTCAAGAGAAGCTCAAAGATGTCTAAATTCGAATTTAAAAGAGGCCGTAAAGAAAGAAATAATCAAGTGGCTAGGTGCTGATATTATATATCCCATATCTGATAGCCCTTAGGTGAGTCCAATTCAAGTGGTACCTAAAAAGGCAGGACTCACCATAATTAAGACTGAATCTGGAAAAACCATTCCCACATGAATTGCGAATTCATGGCGGGTTTGTATTGATTATCGTAAGCTTAATACAGTTACAAAGAAGGACCATTTTCCCTTGCCATTCATTGATCAAATCCTTGAGAGATTAACTGGTAATAGGTTCTTCTGCTTTTTAGATGGTTACTCCGGATATAATCAAGTAGCAATATATCCCGAAGATCAAGAGAAAATGGCTTTCACCTGCCCCTTCGAAACTTTTGCTTTCCGAAGAATGCCATTTGGGCTTTGCAACACACCCGTGACTTTTCAGCATTGCATGTTAGCCATTTTTACCGAAATGATGGGTGAATATATGGAGGTTTTTATGGATGATTTTTCAGTCTTCAGGGAAACATTTGACATTTGTCTAGATAATTTCTCAAAGATTCTTAAGAGAGGTATAGAAGTGAACCTTGTCCTCAGTTGGGAGAAGAGCCATTTTATGATTCTAGAGGGCATTGTACTTGCCCACCTCGTGTCTGAGCGAGGTATCCAAGTAGATCGAGTTAAGATCAATCAAATTGCAAATCTTCCAATTCCTGACTCGATCAAAGGCATTAGATCATTTCTCAGGCATGTTGTGTTGGATCTTTAGCTCTGATACCACTTGATAGGATCTTTAGCTCTGATACCACTTGTAGGATCTAAAAATATAAGATATATGGCTACGTGCACAAATACTTAATCAAAATGTTAGTAATACAAAAAGATTTGCACAAAATACAATCATAGAAATTGACACAATATGTATAGTGGTTCCCCTCCCTTAGGTACTCCACTACCTAAGCCTCCCAGCTTAGGGTTTTTAACCCGATTCTCTCAACCCCGAGAGAATCAATTTACTAAATTGAGGTAATTAACAGGTTACCTCAACCCAAGTACAAAAACAGGCTTGTTACAACCCAACGAGCAACAAGCTCAAAATACAAATAAGAACTGGTGTAAGAAAGAGAACTCTTATAACAAGAATTCCTATGCCTCTTAACAATAATTAAAATGAATACCAGTTTGAGAGCCTAGGATGGACGTGAATTGCTTCATAGATGTGTGAGAAAAACACGTCATTGGGCTTGCAAGAATGTAGAGAGTGAATTACAAGCTTCTTCTTTCTCTCTTGAAAATATGGTGGAAATTTAAAATATAGCTCTAAGAAATTTTTTTCTCTTTTCCTATATGCAAACTAAGGGTCCAAGGGTTTATTTATAGAGTTAGGACCTTAGTGGGTCGTCTACTAGACGTTGGGGTTTAAATCCCAACGTTCACATTATCAAAATTAATATTCCAACCATTTTGTTTTGGACCAACGGCTAGCTGGTATCGGTACTAAAGTACTTGTACCGGTACTAGCAGCTCACTGGCACCAGTACATGAGTCCTGGTACCTGTACTCATCATTGGTACCGGTACTTGTGACTCCCAGGTTTGAAATGCCTTGGGCATAGTAACCTACCTGTATCGGTATTTGTAAGGTTCATGCCAGAATTAAGGCTTCAACCTGTGGCTAACATGTACCAGTACTCATGGTTGGTACCAGTACTTGTTCACAGTTTGAGATGAATTCTCAAACCTGTGCATTGCAAATACCAGTACTGATGAACAGTATCGGTACTTTCTTACAAGTACCTATTTTAAGTGTTTTAATTCATTACGTACTTTGAAAAATGTTCGCAATATAAATCCTAATTTATCTCTAATTGTTTTTACAATCTAAGTTACATTCCTTTGTTAAGAGTCATACATTCTATAAATAAAAAGTCTAAACTAAAGGACTAAAGGTCGAAGATGATTTTCTTCACTTCGACTCATCCTTGTCATCTTGCCTCCTTATCATGATCTTCTCCTTTTCATCAAGAATCCATCATTTCCTATTTGCCTTGATCTTCACCTAAATCTGAAAGAACTCAATTGCAAACATTAATCCATAATAATTTTGTTAACACCAAAATAAGATGTGGAACAAGGTTCCAACAATCTCCCCCTTTTTGGTGTTGACAAAACTATCTTGCAAATAGATAATTATAAGAATAAAAATAATTTTTAACAATGTTATATGAAGGAAAAAAACTTTAAATTAAATCCTTCCCTTCAATATATGCTCCCCCTAAAAATATTACTATTTGCTCTTTATCTTTCTCCCCCTTTTTGTCAATCACAAAAAAAAAGAACTAATATCATACCATAAAATTTACCAATAGTAAAATGGAGCTTGTGGATACCAAGCATCCCTCGTCCGACATTCTTGCTCTTCATTCAACCTATAGAAAGGTTGAAGTGTTCCATTATGTGTCTTGAACACCCATTGATTACTTTGATCTACTTATGCAAAACAAATATCTTTTCTAGGTACCCATTTTCTTGTGGGTCCTTTAGAGTTAGAACCTTTCAAATCCTGAGATTTATAGAACTTTTTAGTGTTAGATCTATAATTCTTGGGATTTTAGCCTTTTGATACATCCATGCATGCCTAGGTGCATGTGATTTAGTATGTGTATTCTTTTTATTCTAAAATTTTGATTTTATAGCTTCACAAAATTCAGTATTTAACCTAGTTGTTGTTTTGAGATTATTTAAAGTACCTTCAAAGTGCTCATAAATATCTTCTAATTCTAGTATCTTTGCATGCAGCTGATTGTTAGTCTCTTTTGACATTTCTAATTCCATTTCTAAACATGATTTATCTATTTCTAATGTTTGATAATTATTTTTTGAAACCTTATTTTCCTTTTTAAATAACCTAGCTTTATGATATAGTTCTTCATAAGCTTCTAATAATTCTTCAAAAGAAAAATCAGGGTTTACCTCTTCTTCTATGTCTTCTGAAGTTGCAACATGACAAAGGTGTGAGACCTCATCTTCATCTGATTCACTAAAGTCAGTGTCCATGTTAGAGTCACTATCATCCCATGTTGCTTTTAAAGCTCTCCTCTTCTTCTTCTTGACTTCTTTTGTGTCTTTCCTTTTGTCCTCCTTTTTGTTTAAGGGGTAATCCTTTCGCAAGTGGCCCTTCTTCTGACACTCATAACAAATAATATTAGAAGAATTTTTATTTACTTGCTTACCTTGTTTCTTGAGGAATTTCTGGAATTTCCTAGTGAGCATTTCCATCTCCTCGTCTTCGGATTCTGATGTTGTTGAGTCTGAGTCCTCCTTGATTGCTCTAAAAGTAATACTTTTCTTCTTGCTTGTTGCCTTCTCCTCGTTCTTCTTGATATTCGCCAATTAGACTTCATATGCCATGAGTCTTCCAATTAGATCATCCAAGGGAAGAGTGGATAGATCCTTTGCCTCTTGAATCACTATGGTCTTTGGAGACCAATCGCTTATAAGTGATCTCAAGACCTTTCTTACAAGCTGCTCCTTTTTCAGCTTGACTCATAGATTTTTCATTAGATTCACGATCTCTCTAAACCTTGTGTACATGTCCTTGATTGCTTCTCCTTTTTCCTTCCTGAAACACATAATTTTTTGTTAAAATAGAAATACGTGTTTCTTTTACCTTGCTTGTACCTTCGTAGGTGATTTGCAAAGTATTCCAAATCTCATAGGCGGACTCGCATGCGAAGATCCGGTTGAACTCTTCCCTTAATAACGCACAATAGAGTGCGTTCATGGCCTTCGCGTTTCCCGCAATCTTTTTCTTTTGCTCAGCTATCCATTCAACTCCTTCCAGCGGTTCCGGATCCATGTACCTCTCTTGAATGAGAGTCCACGAATCTTCATCCATGGCTCTGAGGAAGACTTGCATCCTCCTCTTCCAATACCCGTAGTTCGTCCCATCAAAATAGGGAGGCCGGGTAGAAGACTGTCCTTCGGTGCACCTTGAGAATGATGCCATCGCAGGTCGAGTTGTTACATCTTCTTGCAACTTGGCTCTGATACCACTTGTTGGATCTTTAGCTCTGATACCACTTGTAGGATCTAAAAAATATAAGATATATGGCTATGCGCACAAATACTTAATCAAAATGTTAGTAATACAAAAAGATTTGCACAAAATACAATCACAAAAATTGGCACAATATGTATAGTGGTTCCCCTCCCTTGGGTACTCCACTACCTAAGCCTCCCAGCTTAGAGTTTTTAACCCGATTCTCTCAACCCCGAGAGAATCAATTTACTAAATCGAGGTAATTAACGGGTTACTTCAACCCAAGTACAAAAATGGGTTTGTTACAACCCAACGAGCAACAAGCTCAAAATACAAATAAGAACTGGTGTAAGAAAGAGAACTCTTACAACAAGAATTCATATGCCTCTCAACAATAATTAAAATGAATACCAATTTGAGAGCCTAGGATGGACATGAATTGCTTCATTGATGCGTGAGAAAAAACACGTCGTTGAGCTTGCAAGAATGTAGAGAGTGAATGGCAAGCTTCTTCTTTCTCTCTTGAAAATATGGTGGAAATTTGAAATATAGCTTTAAGAATTTTTCTTCTCTTTTCCTATATGCAAACTAAGGGTCCAAGGGTCTATTTATAGAGTTAGGAACTTAGTGGATTGTCTACTAGATGTTGGGGTTTAAATCCCAACGTTCACATTATCAAAATTAATATTCCAGCCATTCTATTTTGGACCAACATCTAGCTGGTACCGGTACTAGCAGCTCACTAGCACCAGTACATGAGTCCTAGTTCCGGTACTCATCATTGGTACCGGTACTTGTGACTCCCAGGTTTGAAATGCCTTGGGCGTAGTAACCTACCTGTACCGGTACTCATCATGGGTATCGGTACTTGTAAGGTTCAGGCCAGAATTAAGGCTTTAACTTGTGGCCAACATGTATCGGTACTCATGGTTGGTACCGGTACTTGTTGTTCACAGTTTGAGATGAATTCTCAAACCTGTGCCTTGCAAATACCAGTACTAATTAACAGTACCGGTACTTTCTTACAAGTACCTATTTTAAGTGTTTTAATTCATTACGTACTTTGAAAAATGTTTGCAATATAAATCCTAATTTATCTCTAATTGTTTTTAAGATCTAAGTTACATTCCTTTGTTAAGAGGCATACATTCTATAAATAAAAAGTCTAAACTAAAAGACTAAAGGTCAAAGATGATCTTCTTCACTTTGACTCATCCTTATCATCTTGCCTCCTTATCATGATCTCCTTTCAATCAAGCCTCCATCATTTCCTGTTTGCCTTGATCTTCACCTAAATCTGAAAGAACTCAATTGCAAACATTAATCCATAATAATTTTGTTAACATCAAAACAAGATGTTGAACAAGGTTCCAACATGTGGGATTTTATAGAAGATTTGTACTTGATCTTTCAAGAATTGCCCGACCACTCACAAACCTCCTCACAAAGGATACTACTTTTGAGATGAGTGGGGAGTGTATTTCGGCATTTGAAACATTGAGAGACAAAGTTACATAGGCTCCGATCTTGCAACCACCTAATTGGGATTTACCATTTGAGATCATATGTGATGCATCAGATTATGCAATAGGAGCTGTTTTGGGACAAAAAATTAAGAAGAATCTAGTAGTAATTTACTATGCTAGTAAAACTATGAATGAGACACAAAGGAATTACACAGTTACAGAAAAGGAATTACTAGCAATAGTATTTGGATTAGAAAAGTTCAGATCTTATATACTCGGATCTCGAATCATTGTGTACTTTGATCACTCAGCTATCCGACACCTTCTATCCAAAAAGGACACGAAACCTAAGTTGATCAGATGGATCTTGCTTTTGCAAGATTTGACCTAGAAATTCGTGACAAGGTGAGACGACAGAATGTTGTTGCCGATCACCTTTCCCGCCTTCCTTCTGATACTATTGAATCATCTCCTCCAATTACTGAACACTTTCCTGATGAACATCTTTTGACAATATCTTCAGATCTTCCTTGGTACGTAGATATCGTTAATTATTTGGTTACACATCATTTCCCACCAGACTGGGAAGGGGATCGCAAATCACGACTCAAAGTAGAAGCCAAATACTATTTCTAGGAAGATTCATATCCTTTCCGACTCCATAATGATCAAATCATCAGACGTTGTGTCACTTCTTCTGAGATTGATTCTATCCTCTCTTTTTGTCATGACCAGGCTTGTGGTGGTCATTTTTCTGGTCGAAAGACCGCTGCAAAAATTTTGCAATGCAGGTTTTATTGGCCCACTTTATTTGTAGATTCATAGACATATTGTAAGGCATGTAGTCACTGCCAAACTCTTGGTGGCATGTCACGAAAAGACATGATGACTCTGAACCCGATTGTTGTCTGTAAAATCTTTGATATTTGGGGCATAGACTTTATGGGTCCATTTCCGTCCTCTTTCTGCTTCGAATACACTTTACTTGATGTTGATTACGTTTCTCGTTGGATTGAAGTCATACCCACATGCACAAACGATCATCGAGTTGTCATTCCTTTTATACAAAGTCATATTATCTCTCATTTTGGGGAACCTCGTGCCATCATTTCCGACGACGGTTCCCATTTTATTAATGCCCAGTTTAGAAATCTACTTAGAAAATATGGGGTTACACATCATATTTCTACACCTTATCATCCCCAGACTAATGGGCAAACTAAGGTCTCTAATCGGAAGATCAAAAAGATCCTTCAAATGACAATCCGACCCGATAGGAAGGATTGGTCTTCCTGTTTAGATGAGGCTTTATGG